>JAFFST010005956.1:4509-20568 GCA_022414735.1 Noturus placidus
AAAAATGGCTGAAAATTTGATGACGTAATCTATGGACGACCCCATTGTGGCTATATAATGAAAGAGGAGTATGTGTGTGCATGTTCCAGTTATATTGCCACTTATTGTTAATTCATACAGTAGGCAGAAGATGAGCTATGCATGGCTCATGGGACAGGCCAGATTGATTTATCTTTTATTGAACATGCCACTTGTCCTCAGGCTTGCCCTCAGGGGTAAAAGGAGATGCCTCTTTCTTCTTTTTACACTCTCCTCCCTACATCCTCCTTTACTCTAGAATCCTTTCTCTTCTCTCACCCCTTTGCACACTGTTAAAACTAGGTCACTTCGCAGCATCTAGCCATCAATCCTGCCAAGCATGAAATCTGCACCATGGTACATTCATTCATTGTTCTGAGATGTGTTTATCCATTTAATACATTCACACTGTGGCTTCCAATACAGCTGCATCTAAATCACTATGTAGATATGACATCTCATTTACCCAAGCTACCTTTTTTGATTTCGTTGTGATTTTAATCTTCATTCAATTAACCTATATTAGTTTATTTAGCAAAAAAACTGAGATCATCTGCTTCAACGATTTGAACTGAAAGGAACATAACGACTATATTACGTTATTAACATAACGACTTTATTATCTGCTAGCTTCATTAACAGTGTCACAGTCACAGCTGTCCCTATAGCAGTGTGATGAAAGTCTCTTTCATTGATGAAGTTGCTGGATTATGGTCCAAGCCCTTGACTTTGTTCCTCTAACCAAGTGGATAGTTATTGCTGTGACCTCCTGACCTGCCCAGACCCATAATTTACTGAGTCAGAGGTCAGGGCAGCAAAACAGCCCCGGAGGGTGGCAGATGAGAGACATGAGTTTGTGACATTACAGAGAGCTAATGAACAGAACTGACAGATGGGGACCAAGTCAAGAAAATTGTGACTTTTATACCAAGTCGCATGTCAAGCCCAAGGCAGTGAGGACATGTTCATGCCCTTGGCATATTTGTGAATGCATGTGTGTTTTACAGAACTAGATGTTATGAAATTTTGTCCACAAAGACAGCTCTTAACAGAACAACATTCTTAAATTTGCCCTTTGAACCACACAGTTAAAAACAATGGTTTTTAAACCTAATACTTATCTAGCATGGACAGTATTGCTGTCAATGAGAAAAGAATGGTAAGTGTTTACTCAGAGAAACCATCTTATAATGGAAGAATAATGACAGTTGTTGGGGAAGACAGTATACTCCTGGCAAAAACAACAACAATGTGCTAAGAACAAAATGGCAAATATGAATCTTTTAAATGGTCTAAACAAATCAATGGTCAGGAAATTTGCAAGAATTAAATAGAAAGTAGGGGATAGCTTTTTCGTTTGATTTCTTTAAACGTTTAAACCTTGGGGGTAAACTTGTGGACAGCTTTTTATTTATTTCTTTTATTTAATGTTAAATTTTTTTGCTTTATTTTAATTTTGCACACCCAGACTTGTGTTTGTTTGAATTTTGCATCAAACAGTTTAATCATTATCATGATTTTATCGTGGCATAACAAAGTAAACAGGCAAACGTAGTTAAATATAGCCAGTAAATGTTAACGAATTAGCAAAACTTTTACCTCAACATGCGTTTTCAAATGAGCTTTTTCGAAGGCAACGCCTCATTTTATTTAAGTCCTTGCTTTTTCTTGCATAATGAAATATTTTACGGTGGTAGACCCAAGGCGCTTATCCTCAAGGTGGACACTGAGGTGTGGTATCTTATTCATCTTCAAATGCACATGGATAGCTATAGCATTAACGTTGTGTAACATGAGCAGTTCACTGCTGAGTACAAATTGGCATGATTCTTGATAGTTTTTTTTCTCCTATATTAAGGAATTTGATTGGATGATAAAACTGAGCTCATTTGATTGATGTATTAGTGCACAGTCGTTGGCTGAGAGAAGAAAAGAGGAGACATTCGTGATTTGTAAAGGTTATTTTTAAGTTTGAATAAACATGTAAGTAGTACTTTTTTTCTTTGAAATGTAATTAAGGAAGAGTACAAGTGTTACATGTCATGACACAGAATGCAAGTAGGATGAAAGTGCAGATTTGATTGAAATAAAACAAAAGTGCTAACACCAATGATTGAACACATAAACTATGGAATCTGGGCAGAGAACCGAGACAAAAACAACGGCAAAATAATATAAACAACCAGTGTAGTGCAAACTGTAACTATAAATACCCATAAGTGCTCGTTTACATGAATGAAGTTCAGCTTCAGGTGATCATGTGACATGATGGTGTGGTGCAGTGGCTGCTGGGAACTGTAGTCCAGAGTTCCTTCTCTGACGTTACATGACACATGTAAATTATAAATACACCACCATAATATTTAGATATAGTAACAAAGTATAATTATTCAAGTTTTCCACCTGTGCTAAATGACAAAAATATTATTATGTATTTTTGACAAAAGACTACAACTCAAACCACCTCCAAATTACTAAAGTGTAAATTGTACAGTATGTGACACGCATGAAAGAATGTCTTACTAAAGCTCTTTTATGTCGTTAACTTTTCAACTGTGGCACAGTATAAGTAGAAGGTTATTCATGAGTATGTACAGTGCATTCTTCTGCACCAGCTATTTCTTCTAAATCATCATACTGCTACCTCTTGAAATTATTTTTTCTCTTCTGCCAATCTGTAACAATTTGTATGGGCAAACTCTTACTTGCAGGTAGCAGGTGGTGAGCAGCTATGAGAATCACAGGCTCAATCTGATATTTCTCAACCACATTTAATGTTTTTAGAGAAGGATTATCCATCCATCAATAATTGCACACACACTGACACATACTATGGACAATTTAGAGATTCCAATCAGTCAACAATGCATGTCTTCATTGTGGAGGAGGAAACCGGAGTGCTTGGAGGAAACCCAAAAGGCATGGAGAGAACATGCAAGCTCCATGCACCGGCAGGAATCGAACCCCCAACCCTGAAGGTGCAACAAAAGAAAGTTGTAAAGTAAAATATAAAAATATTATACAGTATAAAATATACAAAATATATTCATCCATCTATCCATTTTCTGTACCACTTATCCTACACAGGGTTGAGGGGAGCCTGGAGCCTTCCCTAGGGGACTTGTGGCACAGGGTGGGGGACAGGGTGTCAATCCATTGCAGGGCAGCATTGCATACATACTCACACACTGTGGACAATTTGGAGATGCCAATCAGCCTACAACACATGCATTTGGACTGGAGGTGTACTAAGAGTAAACCCCTGAAGAACGGGCAAAATATGCAAGCTCCACACACACAGGGCAAAGGCGGGAATCAAACCTCTAACCCTGTAGGTGCAAGGCAAACGTGGTAACCTCTAAGCCACCATGACCCCACATAAAATATCAATGTCAGAAAAAGTATGGACTATATGAGAAATAAATAAAGTGCAGATATGTGTAGTTGTATGTGCAACACAATGCTGTACAACATCGGGCTGAGGTAGTTGCTGTGAAATAGCTACAACATAATGCATTTCATAAATACAGGATAATGCAGGTATATAAAGTGGAATTGTGTTTGTTTGTTTGTTTACAGGTATAAGCGTCTCTGCTTTCATGATCCATTAGTCCATCACACCAGATTTCCCCCTTGTTTTTGTGTAAGTATACTTGCATTAGATTTCTTTTGATACTAACTGCTACTAAGTCTGAAATTTACAAAAAAATATGATTAGACATTTCTGTTCACTATGTATAGATACACCATGTGCATACTAGGGGTTTAAACCTTGATCTTCCAAATTATACAATTTTCATTCTTAAGGCAATGTTTTGATATACCACTGAGTCTGCTATAATATGATACGATTTGATTTACTAGTCCATGATAGATGTGACCAACTTTCTAATCAATTATAATTTATTTATAATCAACAATCTTCCATAATAATCTATTGATGATTGTTGCTTTTTAAACAATGCATCTATTCAAATCTTTTTATTGTTACAACCTTAGTGCGGAGCCCAGTTGTACTGAGAGCAGTTTAATGAGGGTATTGACATATCTCTAGCTAAGACATTATTGATAAACAGATGCTTTCAACACGATGCTGTAATTGCTACTGATGCTGTAATTGCTATTTCGTTGAGATATTCTATGATATATATATATATATATATATATATATATATATATATATATATATATATATATATAAAACTCATTCTTTATCTTACTGAAATATGGGATGCAGGATGGGTTTAGGGACAATGAATGAGAAAAAGAGAGGTGGGGACAGGAGTATCTGGAACAGGCAGGTCTTTTTTTTTACAATAGCCAGTAATTGCCTGTGATGGACATCAGGTGTCTGTTTATATGTTTGTGTGGTGAGGGCTGTTGTGTAGTCAAAGTGGTGGCATCTCACTGTATGCTCTACTTCTATGATGAGAGAGAGAGAGAGAGAGAGAGAGAGAGAGAGAGAGAGAGAGAGAGAGAGAGAGTATGAACTGGGTTCAGGTTTAAGCAGTTGTTAGTGTGGGTAACCAGAACTCCTCTTACAAATCTAGTTTGTTATTGTACCATGTAAACATTTTAGAGATGGAATTCCTAAGAAAGCAAACAGGATTTTGCGTCCTTCATGATTTTACTGTTAAATAGACACATTTAAATATGAAACTGCCTGGACTTGCTGCTTCTGCCTTTAATTACTGACAGCATTTACACTTTACAAACTAGAAAAAATATGACTGAAACATAAGCCAAGTGAGAACATATTTGGCCAAACCCCTATTTATGTGGTAACAGACTGCAACTTTGGCACGTGCTCTTAGTCCACATGCTCAGGCACATTTTGTCACAGAGTGCTTATAATTTGCATGAAGGAGTTAAAATTGCCCATTAGTGCTTCAATATATGTTTCTGTTGCAGCTCTTTGTTTTTCTCAGTGTGTTGTCATGATGGAATAATGGACCAGCCCATAACTTGGGCTTCAGGTCACAGCATAAGCAGACATGGCCAAATCAATAAACAAGACATTGGTAACAAGGTCAAAATCATAGGAAACAGTGAAAATATTTCTATGGAATTTAAGGCATGATAACCTTTGAAAATACAAACACAAGGAGGCTCACAAGGCACAGTAAGTGGTGTAAATAATGCTTGAGGAGATAGGCAAGTAAGCTCAGAGCAGGAGTGAGGAAGCTATCAGTATGTTTATGCAGAAACTGCACTGTATCCATGTCAGAAAATATTCTAGAAGATATTCATTGACCCATGAAGTCCCACAATGCATTGCAATAGGTTCTTGTCCAAGTGTACCCATAATGCATGTTGCCATTTCTAGGGAATAAGGAGTAGTGCACCATTTTGGACACTGGTTTAAACTGCAAAGCATCCTATAGCCTGAGCAGATTTCAGAGCTAGACAGCACCAGTGTTGTGCTATTGCTGCCTGAGATAATGTGTGTACAAGGGCTTTGTTCTACATTATCTATGAAAGGCTAAGTGTGTTAAATGTGTTGTTTAGTGTCATACAGAGTTGTGTGGGTTAGGATTATAGGAGGAGTTTTGGGTCTGCAGCTCTTGGAACTACAAATAATAAAAAAAAACAATATGTACATGACTGTACATGTTTCTCCTACATATGTGTCTGTCTACATTATCCAATATCATACACATACACTAACAGGCGTGCAGCTCAAAATCTCAACACCTGCAGCATTACATCCATCCTCATCCTGCCAGGTACACTGACAGTTTAAAGCAGGAGACAGAGGGAGGACAATGTCTTTTCCCCTTTGACATTTTACATGTGGTGGGTTGTCATACAGTGAGTGTGTTGCTATGTATATAAGGCTCAAGACTTGCAGTGATTCATTATGTTTTGGTGATTGTGCCCATGATAGCCTCTGATTCCTGTTTTTCGCGGACAGGAGTGGAACCCAATGAAGTCTTCTGCTGTTGTAGTCCATCAGCCTCAAGGTTCGATGTGGTGTGCATTCTGTGATGCATTTCTGCACACCAGGGTTGTAAAGAGTGGTTATTTGAGTTAGTGTAGTTTGTCAGCCCGAATCAGTCTGGCCGATATCCTCTGATCTCTCTCATCAACAAGCCATTTCTACTCGCAGAACTGAGGCTTTCTGGATGTTTTTGCATAATTCAGTGTAACCTTTAGATACTGTTGTGCATGAAAGTCCCAGGAGTTCAGCAGTGTCCCCCCCCCCCAATGTTTGATGTGAACATTAACTAAAGCTCTTGACCTGTATCTGAATGATTTTATGCATTGTGCTACTGCTGCTACATGATTGGCTGATCGGATAGTTGAATGAATGAGCAGGAATACAGGTGTTCCTATTAAAGTGGTGGGTGAGTGCACACATGATGAAAATCCGAGAATATGCCCTCATAATGTAAGATACGACAAAAGTAACATTTGTATATAAGGTGATACAAAAAGCTGCATATTTAGTTGTGGTCTTAGTTTCAGATGATCTGTTTTGAAACACAAAGGAAGATGCGCATAATAAGTTTTAGATGGACGACGATATGGGGCTTTGGTAATGGCGGTTCTCTAACTGACCTTCTCCTGCTGAGGGAAAGAGCAAGAAAAAGAGAGCGAGTGACAGATGTTCTGATGCAGAGATTAGAACTGCTGATGCAGAGAGATTCAGTCTCAAACACACACACACACACACACACACACACACACACACACACACACACCTTATGCCCTCAGTGATGTGTTCAGTATTTCACTTCACTTCTGTGTTATATTTCTAGGCCCTGTGCTCCTGTTAATGAACTAGAATAGCAGAGATTCTCCTCTCCACTCCTCTGTACTATGTTCATACACACGCCACAGGCCTCAGCACACTACTAATACATATATAAAAAAGATACAGCTTTGATACATTTCTCAACCAAAATTATATTATTATTAATTATTTTTTTCATTACAGTTTATATAATGTTATTATGGCCTAGAATATACATATATATAAGTCAATATATTAATAGAAGACAACGATTCTGTGTGTGGTAAAAATAGAACTGGGTAATATCATCAAAATCCATGACAATAGAAATCAACAATGAAAATATTCAACTACGGAGGTCTGAAAAATTGACTGTTATTTTGTCAAATTGACTATCGGAGTTGCTGTTGTCACCCCAGAATTGATTATTTTCCTGTCCCGAAGTGTTTTATTCCACTTATACCATTTTTAAATGAATGGCACGTTGTGCTTTTTTACTGTTTATTTCCACATTTAATGTTGGTGTCACCAGAGGTACGTAGTAACAAGCTACATTTACTTGAGTAACTTTAAAAATGTACTTTTAAGAGTAGGTTTAACTGGTCATAGTTATACGCTTACTCAAGTTCATTTTTATTCACAGAAATGTACTTTTCCTTTGCTACATTCATTGGCATTCCTCCATTACTTTTAACTGTTTATGAATATATAGTGCCCTCCAATAATATTGGCACCCTTGGTAAATAGGAGCAAAGAAGGCTGTAAAAGGCTGTCTTTATTGTTTAAAATTACACACAAAAATAATCTGCTTTAATGGATATCAAACAATGGCAAACACAACACAGGTTTACCCAAAAAATATATCATAATATAGGCATTCAACAATTATTGGCACGCCTATGAATTCATATGAGAAATATATATTTGAAGTATATTCCCATGTTTTACTTTTTTTTTTAGTACACTTGGGTGACTAGG
Source organism: Noturus placidus (assembly GCA_022414735.1). NCBI lineage: Eukaryota > Metazoa > Chordata > Actinopteri > Siluriformes > Ictaluridae > Noturus > Noturus placidus. The sequence continues at coordinate 12,242 of JAFFST010005956.1, forward strand.
AAAAATAAATTGTTCAACCATGGCTATATTTCAGTTTAATGTTTCTCAAAAAAAACTCTAAAACATACATCTTACCCAGTTTTAAACAATGGATAATTTAGTAATATTTAAGCAACATGTATCACGTTGGATTAGATTTCTTTTGTGCTGAAATCAAAATAGCTCTTGGTAGTAGACCTACAGTACATATGCACCTACATATGCACAATGCACAGATTATATATATATATATATATATATATATACATACAGTATATATATAATACAGTTTTACTACTGATAAATGCATCATAATATAGTAATATATTATTATAATTATAATTATTATAATATGAAGAATTCTGCTTATATAATACAGTTTATAAGAATAATTCTTCTAATACTGTTTTTTATTTTATTAAAGGTGTGCATCTGAGTCAATAGCAGAGTGAAGGTTGGAGCCAGCCAATCGGAGGAGAGAAATGTGGAAGCAGGGGCAGTGGACTCCTCTGGCTGTGCTGTCAATCATTGTGCTGCTGTGGAAGGAGGCGGCTCCCATCAATGTCCCTCCAGACCGTGAGTCATAGTCATACAATCATAACACAGGCAGATTCTAATCACTGCTTATGGAGTAAATAATTGGCAATAATTGGTGTGGTAAAAGATTGATGGAAATCTGTGCTCACTAATGGATGACAGTGATTGCAGGAAGCCATCTGACATGGATGTGTTTAGTGCTATGATGATGTTGTAGTTTATGTTAAAATACAGATATAGAGAATGGACGACCCCTACCCCTCCCCTTTTTTATCTCTGTTTCTCTCCCTCACTCTCTCTCTCTCTCTCTCTCTCTCTCTCTCACTCTCTCACACACTCACACTAACACACACACACACACACACACACACACACACACATTGAATGATGTGAATATATACATTCTTATCCTTGATTCCTAATGCTTTCAGTTATTTTCTGTTATACTTTGCCACACACAGCATATTACAGCATGCCAACTACAGTATAGCAACTGTAATGTGTTCTCTACTATTATTGTACTCAGTATCAGCCTTCTTCGTCCACATTTCTTTACTGAAAACACCAAAAAAAAAAAAAAATTTACACAATGTTTCTGGAAAATAAACAAAATATAATAATCATTATAAAACATTAAAGGTTATAAACAAGGCATTTATCATTAACCGGGGGAATCAATAAAAGTGTCCATCTGTTCAGGTGCCTCCTGAGCTTTTTGTTTTCCTGTATTTCTTTTCTCTGCTCAAGAAATCATTTTTCCAAGAGAGTTCTCACCATTTCAAATTATGAAAGAAGTATATGCAGTGTAATTATTTTAGTATTATTTTAGTTTACACAATGCATGACGTTTTCTTTTCGTTAGACCTTGAAACCTAGGCGTGTATGGGTTGGTTGGTACATTTTGCTGGCTGATAATTCTGGGCTCAGTTTACCTATAGCACTATATAGTACTGCATCCACACACACACACACACACACACACACACACACACACACACACACACACGCACACACACACCTCATTTTCCTTTTTTTTTGCAGATTTGTCACACAAAATGGTTCAGATCCTCATAATATATAACTGGCTAGTCTAATTGAAGCCAAAATATCAGTGAAATGTGTTTAATTGGTTGAGTAACTAAAAGGGGAATTACTTTTTCACACAGGACCAGTTGGTGTTGGATAACATTTTCCTTTCAATTATGTAAACAATCATTTAATAACTGTATTTTGTGGTTTCTTGGGTTGTCTTTGTCTTATATACTAAATCTTAGATCTGAAACATTTAAGTGTGACAAAGATGCAAAACTAGAAGGAATCCGGGCAAATACTTTTTGCATGGCATTGTAAATTTTGAATTATATTACCGGTAACTGGTAGAGAGGGTGTTCACTATGGTGCTTGTTCTGCATTTATCTCTGTGCGGCAGTGTTTTTGGGAAACGCATCCCTTTCGGTTTGAGTTTTGAATGAAAGAACAACCTAGAAAACATTTCCTTAATCCATTTTAGAGTGTTTTTATTCTGTTGATGGGTTGTTGATTTTTACCTCTTCCTGGTTTAGCTGTAATCACATAGAAATAAATATGTTCTCTATTCAGTTTGTTACAACCCCCTCCTCCTTCCTCTGAGACGCCTATTCATGAGGGTTGCCAAGCTGACCTTGGCTACTATCGCTCTCTCTCTCTCTCTCTCTCTCTCTCTCTCTCTCTCTCTCTCTCTCTCTCTCTCTCACACACACACACACACACACACACAAACATCCCCTTATGATGGCCTGACCCCCGATCTCAGATATGTGCTTTTATTGATGTAAGATGATAAATAGCATAGCGGCAGAGTTACATCTGTTGCCACATTACTATCAAACGGCTATGAACACATAAATGCCTCATGTTAAAGATGCTCTGCCCTTTAAATGAAGGTCATTTTTTATAATTACTGTGGCACAATAGAAAAGCAGATTGGACTAGACACAGTCATACATCATAATAATTGCAGTTATTATCTATGTGCTAGACCCCCTACTAGAGCTGTCATTTAATCCAAAAGAAAAATACATTGCAAATATGCTATTAAAATAAAAAGAAATGTCTTTATTAAGCATTACCTGTGACAGTGATTCATTGCCATTTAATGTCATATCAATTTTTGTCACTTCCTACTTTGCTTATAATCACTGGGAAACTACGGAAATGTACTTAACAGTTTTTCCTGTTTTTATTCTGCTATCTTTGCTCTACCCACATCGAAACTCCATTAACAGGTATGTCCTATTCAGTTGCATGAACTTAACATTGTGTATAATAATAATAATAATAAATCTGGATTCCTAAAAACATGTACTTTAATTATTATGGCAGTTGTGTGGTAATTTAATGTAATTAATGTAATCAAAAGTGTCTGTTGTAGCCATCTTTGAGCTTTCACTAAGGTTTACTAATCGTCATTCTGGGCTTCATGTGCTCTTTCTCTCTCTCCCTCTTTCACCATTTCATGGAACTAACAGCAAGAATCCAGCAGGACTGTAAGTGCCCTATTAACACAGACTAACTTGTTCAGTTAAAGAGTACCTTATTATATTTAACATGTCATTTGAGATAATCTAGTGTAAAATGTTAACCACTCAGTCTGCTGCACTATTGTTAGACACTGTCTCAGTTTCCCTAGAGTAATAGATTAATACTAAGTAAAACTAAAGTTTAAACTCATATGGCTGATGTGCTGAATATTTAATCTCCACCTTCTAAATAAACAATTTTTAGTATAGAATTGAACTTTTCCCATACAGCAAATGATCTTCTGGCATGAGGACCAACTTTTCTAGTGCTCAAGCAGCTTAACATACTGTAGAGGAGGATACAAACAATCCTTGTCCAAGTTTAAATATAATACAGGCCCATGTTTAATCAGTATTTTTAAAATATGCTCATAGAACTAGAATAATCATATAATTTCAAAGATAATGTAGAAAAACATTAGTTTCTTTATTTTAAGCTTTGTATTGCTCATATTGTTTCTGGCCCAGAAATAGGCCCCGTCCCAAGCAGAGCTGCTTAGCACTTTATCTTTTCCCCAAAAGCCAGCTTAGTTTTAACAGAGGTGATTTGTTTCTAAGTAAGCATAAAAATCTAAAAATACACATTTCTAACAATATAAGCAATGTTTCAGGGAACAGACACACAACAGTCAGGAATGTGTGTATATGATGGCTATGTGTAACCAAGTACTGTAGGATCTCTGAACATAAGAGGCTCATTAGTTGACTATAGTAATCCACAGATGTTCTCTGATAAGTGTTTCTCTCTCCTCCTGCTCTAGTGAAACAGCCCCCTACTATTGTCACGCAGTCAGCAAAGTACTATATTGTGGATCCCCGAGATAACATCATCATTGAGTGTGAGGCCAAGGGCAATCCTGTACCAACGTAAGCATGCACAAAGCCATTTCTCTTGTTGTCCTACTGTTTATTTTCAACTTTCTTGTATTTCCCTTCTTTCTCTATCTTTTTGTCCCAGTCTCCTCTCCTGGACATTATTTATATACATTGCTGTGCATTTGCACAAACCTCAAAAGTAGGCCTCCTCTTTTATTTATTTGGCTTTATTCTCTTGCTGGAATTCTTTTGTCTGCTCTCACTGTCCCTCTGGATCTCCCACAATCCTGGTCTTTGTCACATTTTGTCCCTGCTCAACTCTCCCTCTTTCTCTCTCTTTTTTAATCTCTTTTTCTCTAATTAAAGTTGATAGCCATTAGCACAGAAGGTTGAGCATGTGTGCTATTGCATTCTGTACTTCAAACTGACAGGGGAAATGACAGTCCCCCTGCCCACCTCTAGCTTTAGAGAGATAATGAGTGTGTATTTGGTACTAGTTCCATCTAATTTCTTCCACCAGCTTACATGAATGTTTGCACACTAATCCCATTCAGATGGGCTGTTTTTCTGTCAGTGTATTGAGCTTTATATAACCTTTCACTAGCCTAGCCACAGTGCTATTGTGCTAGAATAACACATTCAGTGGATCATTCACTGAACACTTATGTCTAGTTCTAGAATCAGCAATTATTAAGATACTGAGTATTTTGAGGACCAGTGCACCAGTCTGTGTAATAATCCTGAAATTCCAAAACTCTTTGACACATTACTGAAACTGCATGCCACTGGTTTGCCCAGGTTCTGGTGGAGACGAAATGGGAAGTTTTTCAATGTGGAGAAGGATCCACGGGTGTCCATGAGGAAACGCTCAGGCACACTGGAGATCAGCTTCAGGAATGGTGGAAAGCCTGATGACTACGAGGGAGAATACCAGTGCTTTGCTATGAATGACTTTGGCACTGCGATATCCAACAAAATACTGCTACGAGTTTCCAGTAAGAAAGCATGAGATATATATGTGGCACTTCAATAGGCACCAAAATACTTTATGAGCTGCCAAGTGATCTGGACCAAATATGACATAGGAAAGATAACAATGCTAACAATAGAATTAACCCAAGACTTTGGCATTGTAATAACCCATTAAGTAACAATTAGATCTGTACTAAAAATACTTCGGTACTACAAGAACGAGCAATACTGACATGAGTGAGCACTAAATGATCAAGACATTGGACCTGAAAATGATATATACATGATTTTTTTATTAGTCTGTAGAAATGTTCCCATTGTTAGTGTCTTACTATCTATAGTTTCTGTACCATACAATATATTCAACTGAAAAGAAAGAACAATGTTGATCTATACAGCCAAGAGATTTCTGACATTTCTTTTGATCAGTTTGGAATTGGCAGAGACTGCTGGACCTAGATCATTTTAGCGAACAGTGTAGAATTTAATTAGAAATTTGCTTAGGTCAGCTGCTTTACCCCACCATGATGCACACCTTTTCTGTGCACTGTGCCTCTTTGCACTTGATATGATAAAACAGTGTAGTTAGCATTATAAGTATTTTAATATACATGTGACAATGGCGAGAAGTTCTACCATATTAATTAAAAAAAAAAAAAAATACATACGGTAGTACTAGAAAAGAAAATCCTCTGGAAAGTTGGTCTTTAACTGCACTACCTTCAGTGTCAAAAAAAACAAAACAGTTTTTATCAGCTTTCCCTACTGTGCATAAAAGTAAGAACAGTAAAGCTAAATTTTAAACCTCAACATTAAGTCCAGATTTTCTGATCTAATTTTTTTCCAGTGCTGAATAAAACACAGATGCCTGCCTGCTACAAATGGATGTATTTATGGCAAAGTGTAATTTATTAAACACATTATATTAATTACTACAGCAATATTTGACATTTCCATGTTTCAAATCCTTTATTTGCTGATCTGGATATTAAGTAAAAAAAAAAACAGTCACTTGCTAATATAGCACATTTTGCCCAGTTGCAATGTTATGGAGCAGGTTAGTAGGCTTTATGTTATGAATAAAAATACTTCTCTATAGTATTCTTAAACATAAATCACTAAAATTAGATTGCAGATAGAAACAGAAAACTCATTGAAACATGTTTAGATAATAGAAAACAGAAAATTTATGCAAAAGCAGTAATGCTTGTTGTTCACCTTACATTTGACTATCAAATACAGTGTTTATTTTGGGAGTCACCACTCAATGTACAGCATAGCACAGAATGAAACTGTATGGATGTGGAAATTAGCATAGTAGTAGTCATTTGCATATATACTACAATCTTAACTATTTTTTTTGCTTGCTAGTATAGCCATGTCCCTAGAAATATGTACAACATATGTACAGAATGACAAGTTACATTGTCGTCAGGAATATATGGTATATTTCTAGAATGTACTCATGATTAACATTTCTTAAGTTGCTGATCTTTAGTATCACAAAGATAACATTTCAAATCATGTCGACTGAGGCATTCATCAAATAATAACTGCTGTAAATATCCATGAAACCAATAGAAACAATGATATACAAATCACTGGCAATACAACAACCCAAGACTGTGGCACTGGAATAACTTGCAATAGGTTCTGTGCTGAAATGACCAGCTCTAATGCTCTCCTTTGTCCTTCAGAGGCACCACTATGGCCCAAAGAGGTTTTGGAGCCAGTGGTAGTAAGTGAGGGATCACCTCTCGTCCTGGCCTGTAACCCACCCCCAGGCCTTCCCCCGCCTAAAACATTCTGGATGAACAGTGGTAAGTCAGCACTTTCCTTCACTCCTGTTCAGCCTAATTGTCCTGATTGTATGAGCCACCTGCCCCTATCTTACTAGCTATAATATCAAAGATATAGGGTCAGTGATTCAAAAAAAAGAAACACAGGTATATATATATATATATATATATATATATATACATACATACATTATGTATATGTATACATAATCTTCACAAAATCAATGACAAACATCCGATGATCAGGGCCGATTATATCCTGTCAATAAAAAGAGGGCAGGAAAACACATTGATTTTGTAAAGATTATGTCTCTAGTCTTTACTGAAAGCTTTACACTGCTAAAAATTTTACACCGGAAGTAGCAGCAGTGAAACAACTTTTTATATGCAGTTCTGTCAAAATTGTGGAATCAATTATAATTAATTTAAAAGAAGGCATAAAAGGCAGAACCATCGGTATTGGTTATCCGTATCGGCCGATATCACTCTGAGTAATCGGTTATCAGTATCGGCTGAGAAATTTAGTATATATATATATATATATATATATATATATATATACTGTATATATATATATATTATACTACACCCACTATATCAAAGTTATTATATTTGCTATTAAGTTTGATATTTGAATAGCTGGTTTATGTTCATAAAATGTGCATATACTGTATACTGATGGGGCAGTAAAAATTACTTAACAGTTAAACAGGACATTGGCTGCAAAAAGTATGAGAAACTCTGATATAACTTATAAAAATCTAATATTTTTATCTAGCCATGAGATAGACCACTGGAGCATGAGTATCAGAGTGTAATAAACATTAGTTTCAGAAGCTTTCAGAAGCACACAGACTTCTTATCTATAGGATACTGTTGATTAATATTTTTTTCTAATTTTTACCCAGAAATGGGGAATATAGAGCAGGATGATCGAGTATCCATGGGTCTGAATGGAGATCTTTACTTCTCTAATGTGCTCGCTAAGGACACTAACACTGACTACAGCTGCAATGCCCGATTTCTCTTCACACACACCATCCAGCAGAAGAATCCTTTTATTCTCAAAGTGCAGACAAGTGAGTATGGGATGACTCAGGATCAACTGATTATAGTATATGTGTATATGTGTATCTTATAATAGTGTTGGACTGAAGTGTGTGCATCAGATAATGAATGCTGAAGTAGAATGTGGCCATCTATTGATGGTGCGCAATTACTACAGTGCATTGCTCCATGTTGCAGATTGGATACGATGTCATATTTTAACTTTCACATAGCTAGTGGATGAAGGAACACCTGTGAAAGATTTTGACATAATTGTCCATCCAAAAAGATCCATCATGTAGCTATACTCTTACCAGTAAAAATATTTCCTCCCTTTAAAGATGTGTCAATACATAATTGCACTATTTGAAATATGATGAGGCTGTTTATTGCAAAGCTGAGTTTTAAGATGACATGTGGGGTTTTCACTGAAGGCTACTGAGAGTTACTCAGAACTGATTCTATTGATCCAATCAGCTCTTAGCATGAGGAATAGTACAGAAGGGGCCCAGCCCCGTCTTCCTGACAGCTGACCTTTTGTTTACAGGTTCTTTTCAGAAAGCCATTCATGGATGAGATCACTGTTCTCCTTAATGGAATTCTATGTAATTTTTTTGCA
>JAFFST010005956.1:31445-72037 GCA_022414735.1 Noturus placidus
CAATCATGAAGTGGAACGATATTTATTGGATATTTCAAACTTTTTCAACAAATAAAAAACTGAAAAATTGGGCTTTTGTTGCGAGCGGTTTAGACATTAATGTCTGTGTGTTGAGTTATTTTGAGGGGACAGTAAATTTACACTGTTACACAAGGTGTACACTCACTACTTTACATTGTAGCAAAGTGTTATTTCTCCAGTGTTGTGACATGAAAAAATATAATCAAATATTTACAAAAATGTGAGGGGTGTACTCACTTTTGTGAGATACTGTACAGTATATTTAAGAGACTGACATTCATATTTCAACAATATTTACAGATGCACGAAATACCTTCACATACTTATTGAGGTTAGGTGTGTGTGAGCACTGATTGAGCAGATGATGGTCATGTGATGAGGACAGAAATTTTCAACACATATTTTAACCACTTAAATTCCCAGGAGCTGTTGGTGAATCCAGATTTATATTGCTCATGGTTCTTAAAATTATTTATATTATTTATCAAATTTATCATAGTTACAAAATACTGTGTGACTTAAAATGAAATAAGGTGAGGTTGAAATTACTTTTTTGGGGGTTGAAATGACCTAATATGATCTCATACGATTATGTGATGAAAAATTTTGAGAAATTAGTTAAAAGAAATTGCACAAAGTATTAGTAGGATGTTAATGTGTAGCTTTCTGTTTTTTAGCTCCTTATGTTTATCCCAGTGGCCTTAAAGGGTGGGGTACCAAGAAAACCAACATGGAGATCACTTGGCAGGTGACTACTGATTAACCCTCATCCCTTGAGTTTAACCCTCATCTTCTGTTTGTCTCATTAAAACACACCATCTATTTTAATTTTCATAGCAAACTGGAGAAAGCTCATCCTTTATTCAATATCTTTGATGTTCCTATGTATCTCACAGTCATTAGCAACAGTTTCATTGTTAATAGAAATAGACAGACAAAATACCATTTTTGTAGATACTCTTTATAGTAGTTTTGTGTACATTACATTCCTTTGCCACAGGTATTTGTCCAAAATGACGGAATAGAATAGAATTTAAGTATCTAGTCTTTTTTGTAGCTGACAATGATACATATGCCACAAAACTAACAAAGGACCAGAAAAAAGTGCACAATAGCTGTAGCAAATTTCTGACTTTGCTCCACTTTGGTCAGAATTGTATTCTCCGTTAAATTGATTTATTTTTATACAAAGAATTTTCCAGGGAGTAACTGCAATAAATATTGTAAATGCAGTAAACATTTTTGGAGAAACAGGATTGTTTGAACAAAAATCCTTCCTCAGCTGTGCGAACAAAGTGTTTCAAAAGCTGTAAGAGGTGAAACCAGTGGACTTTTGTCGAAGCATCCTGTTTCTCCAGAAAATTTGTGTCTGTCACTTAACTTTTATAATACCTATATAAATATGTAACTAGGCGTATCTATTTCCTGCAGTGCCTCTTTCTTTAAACTAATATATGCATCTATGATCACAGCCCCTTTTTGATAACCAAAGGAATGGGCCTGATCTACGTTATGTGGTCTCATGGAGGAGGAAGGAGTTGGAGGAGGAGTGGAATAACATCACCACTACCAATACAAAGCATGTGGTTGGTGATACAGACACTTATGTCCCCTATGAGATCAAGATCCAGGCAGTCAATGACTTTGGTGCAGGCCCTGAGTCAAACATAGTGATTGGCTACTCAGGGGAGGACAGTAAGTACCTGCATTTAAATTATGTTATCCGTTATGTGCTTGGAATACCATATGCTTCACTTTTTGCACTTTTCTGTCAGGGCCCACAGAGGCACCTGGAGACCTCAGGGTGTCAAAGACAAACAGCAATAAAGTGAACGTAAACTGGAGCTCTGTCGAGGCCAAATCCATTAATGGAGAGTTTAAAGAGTACAGGGTGAGTTATTACCTTCCTTACTATCATTCATGAAGTGGATATGATCTCCATATTCATTGTACTGGAGCTAAAAAAGAAAAAAGTGTGTTCAACACTGCTACTTTAAAATCTGTCACATCAGTGTTAAAGATGTCACAGATATGATATTGTATATCTCAGACATGTTCACAAGTCCCCGAGGTCCAAGTCCAAGTCAATTTTCAAGTTTTTAAGGTGGAGTCCAAATAAAAGTCTCAAGTCTTTGAGGTCCAAGTCCAAATCAAGTCTGAAGTCTTTATTCCGTTTTTAGCAATAGTTCTTTCACTTTATCATCCACTGTGAGGCTAAAAGGTGTGGCGCTCAACAATAATGGTCACTCGGAACTCAATTTTTAAGTTATTTTTAATGGAAATTCAATATAAAGCAATCTTACAGCATTACTAGCTTTATTCCTCTCCCTTCAAAGTGCTCTTCAGAGTATGGTGATGAGATGCAAATGGACCAAATGTGTGACATGTAGTAAGTTTTTGTCGAGAAAATGTGGGACATATTTCCGGCACCCAAAGGCCTACCATTTTGATGTCTCTCTAAATGAATAAGAAACATGTACACTCATACACGCCAATTTTTATTTATTAATATTTATGTTCTTTGTAGAAAACAATGCAACAAAGGGAAACATTACTGCATAAAAAAAATAAGTGGGAGGGAAAAAGGATTTCTATGGCTTGACCTCAAGTGTGCCCAGTTTGAGTGAAAGCTGACAGCCCTGTGATGACAGGGTTTGGCCTGATGCAACTGCTGTTTTCCGTCTATTTCAGTTTATATCTTACTGAAATTGTATCGTAGAAACATGAGTAAAAATAACTAAAACCTTAGTGTAACACTTTCCCAGATTCGGGTAGGGAATAAGGAAGCTGGACACAGTCTTGGAACAACTCAAAAGGTGCTTTATTCTTTATCTTTCACGTTCACGTTTCAGCGGTTTTATTTTGTAGACACACACGCACACACATGGCTCTGTGCTGGTTGGCTCTCTCTGTCTTTCGAGGCGCCTGTCTCTCCTGTTTTTATTCTCGCCTCTGCTCACGGCAACACAGAACATTCACTATTATAATTCCCTGCAGGTGTGCAATCCTTACCTTCTCTGACTCCGCCCTCCATTCACAATACGGTGCTCGAGCATGCCCCCGCTTCCACACACTGATTGTTGTTTTGGGGTTTTTCTTTAAAGCTCTTACGATTTCTGTCATCAGCTGTTGTTGTTTTCAACGTTTTTATTTCCAATCAAAATGCGGGACATCATCTTAAGTTGCGGGATACAGGACATACTGATAGAGAATGAATGAATGAGGAATGAAAAGAAAAATGTGGTGTTTGATGCTGTCATGTGGGGTAGTAAAGTGAGAATGTTGGTTTGGGAATGCCAAACCAAAATGATTTGTGTTTTATTTATATTTTACTGTTATGTTTTAATGGAAACATTAATATTGTTTACATATTCATTTTGTTGTATTTGTCATAAGTATTAGAATGGAATTGAATTACAGTTATTTTATCAATTTCCTAATTTTGAACATATTTGCATTGTTATATTTATGGTGGGGGTTTTTTTTTTTTTTTTGTTAAGTTGATGGCTATATGTTTCTTCTTGTAGGTTAGTATGGGTATGGTAATTTTAAGTGAAGAGCTTCAGCTAAAAAAAACAAATAAAATGTTCATTGTGGTCTGTTAGCATAAGCTTGTTTGCTTTATAAATTAGTGAACAGTTATTATATTTAGATACATCTAACAATACATATTATCTTTGTATCAGGAAAGATAAAGTTTTGTGCCACCTCTAATCAAAGTATATATCTTTCTGAAGTGACTCAAAGCCTACTGCACCTGTTCGAGCTTGATTACTGTCTAATGAGTGCATTTAATGTGGCAGTGTGTACAATACCTTTCTATATGTAAAGAGGCCTATAATCTTTATTCACTTTACTTGTTGACTCTTTTAGCTTTATTACTGGAGGGAGGTCAGCCTGGTGAAAGACTTGAAGGTGAATAAGGACAAGAAAACAAAAGGTTTCTTCAGCGACGTGTCTCAGAACAGTGGCGTCCTAATGGACCTCGTCCCTTACAGCAAATACAAGATGTACATGGTGGTGGCCAACAACAAATTTGAGGGACCACACAGCAACACTGTGGAGTTTCAGACCAAGGAAGGCTGTAGGACATTTATTGTTACTTTTATCTCTTTTGGTTTTAATTTGTTTTTAAAAGGAAAGGAATGAATAACCAATTGAATAAAACATATCTGAAGTATTTGTCATACCGCAGTAATGTCTAATATTATCTTGAATCCTAAATTTTACAAACGAATAATGAAATATTTTCTGACTGCTCAATAGTGCCAGGTGCTCCTAAGTTCTTCAGGATTGTCCAGAGGAACGCCAGCACCATTCGCCTAGAATGGAATAAACCTCTGGAGCCGAATGGCATTCTGATCGGATACACGCTCCAATACAAGACAGGTTAGCTCACTTCTAATCTGAAAAGTCAGTGTCATCCAGGAAAAGTTCATATTATTGAATGCTCCACTGTATGACCGATGTTTTGGTTACATGGTGATTTTTGTTTAATGGCGTACTTAATTGTGCCAATTGCAATACGACCTAATTATTATTGTTATAAGTTAAATAACTTAAATATTATTATAAGTTTAAATAAGTGCTTATCTTTATTAGCAAGCTCAAAAAATTGCATCACTGTTGAGGATCAGGTTCCGGTGTACTTCCAATGCAAGTACGCTGTGCACCTGTACACCCATCTTTTGTTTATTTTTTCTTGTGCCTTGTGTGGATTATTTTACTTTTTGATATCCCACCGTTTTCAGTTTTGGACTCTTGGATACTTTCGTGTTTTTTCTCGCTGCTTGTTTGGCTGTCGGCCAGCTGCGAGTTCTCTCCCCGTTCTGTCCACCACTTTCACCTAGGCTGGTGAGTGAGTTAATGGTCTCTGTATCAGTTGTGCTGATTGTTTACTGCTTACTGTTTGGATGAGTTGCCATCCTCTTGGTGAGCTGTATATTGGTGATGGGATAGTCGGGGTCTGGCTAACGTGATATCATTGGTGGTCCTCATCATATGTAGTTTAGCAATTAAGACTCTGGGTTACTGATCGGAAGGTTGGGGGTTCAAGCCCCAGCACTGCCAAGCTGCCACTGTTGCCACTTAAACCTTGATAAGTTACTACTCGTTAAAACCTGCCAAATACCCAGTGATTACGTGCTGCTGAACCTACTTACACCAGGTGGCTATAGACACCTGTCTAGACCGTGACTACATGGCAAGGGGGAGTGGCCTTGCTTTTTTCTGTTAAAATGATTTGCATCTTGCCAAACTTGTCTTTCACAACACTAATGCATTCGTATATATGGTACTGAAGGCTGATTTCCATTGTCCTCTCACAATTATTCTACTATATCATCCACCTAAGGTTAAATTTTATTTCAGAACTCAGTGAACTGCTAATTCTTGCCTGCACTTCATCATCATGTGTCCTCCTGCTTGGTGACTTTAACATTCATGTGGATACAGTGCGCTCAAACTCATCTCAACTATTGTCTGTTTTTGACTGTTTCAATTTGACTCAACATGTGACTTTTTCTTCTCACACTCGTGGTCATACTCTTGATTTAATATGTACATCTGGGTCTGATATTGCTTCAATCTCCTCTTTTGACACCGGCATCTCTCATCATAAGCTCATTGAATTTATTCTCAGTCTACCTGCTCAAAAGAAATGCAATAACACAATGATATCCTATCAACACCTTAAATCTGTTGATGCCACATTATTCTCTGCTTCCATTGCTTCCTTTACAATTTCTGATGTTTTTGATATCTCCTGGCCTTCAGTGATACTCTCAAAATACCACTCTGTTATGTCCTATATTTTGCATAAGCATGCTCCTATTAAGATTCGGCCTGTCCCCTCCTCCCACACTTCCCCATGGTATACACCTGAGTTCCGGGCCTTAAAAATCATTTGCAAATTGCTTCAGCGGCTTTACAGGAAAACTGGTCTTAAAGTTTACCATCTAGCTCTCACTGATCACCTCAATGCATACAAAATTGGGATCTAATTACATTTCCACAATGATCACTAAAGCAAGAAATAGGCCTAAGGTTTCGTTTGACACAATCAATAAGCTCACCCAACCCCCAGCTCACGATGTTCACTCATTTTAAGAGTTTTGTTGCACTTTATTGAATTATTACCAAGAAAAATGGAATGCTGCTTGCCAGTGCTTTATAGTCAAGACCTCAGATACTAGTTTTCTGCCTGATCACTCTTGTCAACAATTGTCTAGTTTTACTCCTACGAACCCCTCTTCTATCACTGACTTAACGCTGAAATCCAGGTCTTCATCTTGCCACCATGATCCTGCTCCAACATTTCTCCTCAAACACTTTCATTCTGTCCTCTCTGCACCTAATTGTCACTTCATAAACAGATCTTTAGCTTCTGTGCCCATCCTTGTACCACTTGACTCTAATTCTTAAAAAGCTTGACTTGGACCCTACTGTTCTTTCTCATTTTCACACTATCTCTAACTTATTGGTCATTTCTAAAATACTGGAAAGTACTGTTGCCTCCAATCGTTCCTTGCTCAAAAGAATCTTTTGGACCCCTTTAAATCTGACTTTTGTCTTTTTCATTGTAACTAAACTGCCCTTGTAAGGGTTGTCAATGACCTATTACTTTCTAGCCACTCTTGTTCTCTTTCTATTCTTCTTTTATTTGATCTTAGTTCTGCTTTTGTCTGTCATGACTTACTTCTCTCCTGCCTCTCAGATATTGGTGTCATATTATCCTGCTCACATTTACATCACTTCACAGTTTGGCACCTTTCTATCTTGGTGAAGGAAGGATTCTCCGCTACAGCCCGGTTCGCTCTCTCAGGTCCACTTGGCTCGGACTTCTCTCTGTCCCTAGATTTCATCACATTTTGTGTTTGCCCATGATTGTTCATTGTTTATGTATCATTGTATTGTAAAGCATCCTTGAGCTCAGGAAAGCCACTATATAAATTAAACATATTATTATTATTTTTTTGAATGACTCAAAATCATCAGCGCATTTACCTGATTACTTTATTAACTTCAAACTCTCAAGCAGTCAATCTATCCCAAGATATAAAACACAAAATATCCACCTTTCACAGACATAACAATAAGATAACTTTCACATTTATAAGCCTTGGTGATTTCTTAATATAGAAGCAAGTATGTGCAAAGTAAGGAACTTTTGCTACGTTCAGCTAAAAATAATTCAGACTTGACAAATGACATGGCTGCACTAATTTTGTCAAAACTGTCAAATCACCTTTTGTAATTTGTAGTGAATGGGACAGAGGAGGGCAAGCTACAGGTCCTGAGTTTCTTCCCTAATGAGACAGAGTACACCATGCACCTTCCTGACCGCTTTACCCGCTACAAGTTCTACCTGTCTGCTCGGACGCAAGTCGGCTCTGGTGAGGTCTATGCTGAGGAATCGCCTCACTTTGCCAATGAAGGTGAGCTATCACACATACAGCATATGCAACTTACTGTGTGTTGTGAGTGTGGAATGACAAATCCTTTTTATCAAAGGCAGCACAATTGGGACGCTATTTCTCATGAGTTAGTGGGAGCTTTAAGAAAGTACAGCCTGCACAAGAATCAAATTACAAGTCGTTCTGTAATCACTAGTTAATACATTTTGTATTATGTTTACTACTTTATTCTGTAATGTAGAACATGCTTGATTATTGACAGTTTCTCAGTGACAAAAAATAAAATCCATGTTCCGACACTCCTTTTAACATTTTAAGAAACTAATCCTACTAAGAAAATGTTTTAAATTTCAGTACTGGAACACAGACTCACTGTCACAGACTCACGTTCATAAGAGTGAGTGCATTAGCATGTGTAAATTGAGAATTAGATAAGAGCAGGAAAACCGTGAAAGAGATCTCTCTCGAGGCAGCTTTGCTCTCGTTTTCACTGAACAGAAGCTTGTTTTGTAATACTAAAACAATATAAAGAATGCCTTTCACTGAACGCTAACGTCATCTAGGTCAGCTCAGGTCACTCACCATTGTTGACTGTTGTTAGGGTCAGTGAATGGACAGCTGTTGAGAGCACAATAAACTAGCATTCTTTTCTGTGGTTCTGTCTGTCATTTCCCTGTCTTTTTGTGAGAATCCTCTCTTTCTCTCTCTCTTTTTGTGTCCTTTCCGTTTTGTGTTGCTTGCTTCTTGACTTCTGTGTTTTCTTAGTATGCTCTGACCTGTCCCCTTCCTCTTTCCTCTCTTGTCTGTCTCTCCTTTGGTGTGAAAAGAAGACTTTATGACTTCAGGTACTGACCCTACAGGTGTAGGTAATGAGGAATGGCCTGTCAATTTGCCTGTCTGTCTTTCTGTTTGTCTACCTGATTCCCTTTTGGTACAGTGCAGTTGTAACCAGATTACAAAGATAATTCTGACCTATTTTACACATTTTGCTTGCTTTATTCACAGTACATCAACACCACTATGGCTGTAGAATCACAGCACTTTGGGCTGTATTCATAGCTGATGATGCTGAAGTTCAAAATTTACAAATAAATATGAGGAGAAAGTTCAGACATCTGCCATACAGGAGCTTAAAGTTAATTTGCCTTCAAGTTGCCAGGTTTTTGTAAAATACATGTATCAGGACGGTTAAGCTGTGAAAAGCCCAGATTGATAAAGCGTACAGCACTTTAAATATCCTGTCAAATACAACATTATATAGAATAATCAAATAGGCTTAGTGGTTGGCACATTTGCCTCACACCTCTAGGGTCAGTGGTTAGATTCTCACTTCCATCCTGTGTGCGCAGAGTTTGCATGTTCTCCCCGTGCTTTGGAGTTTCCTCCAGGTAGTCCGCTTTCCTCCCGCAGTCTAAAGACATGCGCTATAGGTTGATTGGCACCTCTAAATTGTCAATAGTGTGTGAATGTGTGTGTGTGTGTGTGTGTGTGTGTGTGTGCGATTGTGCCTTGCTATGGATTGGCACTAGGGCTGCAACAACTAATCGATAAAATCGATAGTAATCGATAATTAAAATGATCTACAGCGAATTTCATTATGCATTAGTTGGGTCTGTGACATCACTGTGGATAACCCCCAGTGACATCACTTGACAATTGTGAAAAACGCATTTTTAGATACCCTGTCCAAAGTGTACCCTGTCTTGTGCCCCATGCTCCCTGGGATAGGCTCCAGGTTTCCCCGTGACCCTGAAAAGGATTAAGCGGTATAGAAGATGGATGGATTTTTAATATAGTGATTTAACTTCTGGTTGTGTACAATCAGTTGTTTTTTTGTTTAAAAAAAAAATGTTAATATAAAAAAAATCCTTTGCACAATGTATAGCACAGCCCACATAGATACATTTAATACAGTTTTCATAGCCTTCAATTTGCACCATGTTTGAAGGACAACATGAATGTGAAATAACACGTTTTTTTCGGGGGAAAAAATAAAGAAAATAAAAGCTGCTTTTTGGAACTCAAATTCAGATCTCAGAGGCTACAACGGCAAGGAAAAACTCCCTGATAAAGGATAATAATAATAATAATAATAATCTTTATTTTATAAAGCGCCAAGGAACAAATATTGAGTTTGAGTTTGAATTGCATGTTGAAATATTGTAGTTACAACATATTGTCAGACAGTGTTGCTGTGTACTTAAGTTTAACATAATGGAAAGTAGTAGATAACCAAGATACTTCTCTTTTTTAGGCCAAAACCAAATATAGATTATTCTGAGATGTGTGTAACTTCAGGATTAATTCAGCGTTAAACTAAACTCTGAATACAGTCCATTATGCTTAACTCATCCAAGATATGGGTATGAAAAATGCTGATGATTTACACAGTGAGGTGTACATGCTGGTGTGACACAGTGGCCCACATCAACATGTACACTTTATTGAAGTGGTCTTAACTGCACTGGCTATTGTAGTGACTATCTTTCAGTTTGTGCTGGCCCTTATGTATTTGTCTATATCACTATGTGCTTTCAGGGATGGGACACATTTACTTCACTGCTGTTACCACTTACTGACACTATGTTTTTTTTAGATAAATGGTGTTATGTTAATCGGTGAGGCTGTTTTTATTAGGATGTAGCCTATATATGTTTATAGGTTCTAGATTTATTAACTTCTTACTTTTAATTTCTTATCAGTTGACCACTGATCCCTGAGAGCACCGTTATCATGGAGTCCCTTATTGTCACATGTCTCGTGTGGCCTATCACAGCATGTTCTTCTCATTTCACACTTAAGCATGCAGAAAACTGATGCCTTCATGAATGAGTGGTTCTTATAAGGGTTTTACATTGTGACATGACTGTTTGAGAAACAGAGAGATGTTGGATATTGCTGCTGAGTTAAGGGTCTCCAGCAATTGTATACAACCACAAATACCATATAGGAGTATTTAAGGTTTAATGCTATTTTGAAAGACTCAAACCTTACTCATTCAGAAAATTGCTTTGCTTCAAAGGCTTTGAAGATCGTCATCATAATGTCTGAGCATGCTTCCTACAACTTCCTTTAAGTATGAAGTTTAGGAATCATTCACTGCTTAATCCATGTACCACCAATGCTTGCGCTTTTGCCACTATGGTTTTATTTCAATTTGATCTCTACAGTTAGGTCTATCTTTTGTTACTCCAGGGTATTTTACAGGTAAGAATGCACAGAGCCGCTTGCTGACTGGCCATTGGGAATGCACTGTATTTTGTAGAAAGCATAACGATTTGATAAATAGTACTGTCACTGAGTTCAGAGGGACATCCTCTGATAGTCATAACCTTGATGGTTATGCAGTTTTGTATCACGGCTGTTCTTAACTGTCATACATATTTCACGTTTTGCCTGCTGATCAACTCCAATGAGATGTCATAAAATGAGCTTTGCTTTAACGCTTATCCTCTGTGGCTGCATTTGCAAGGATAAATAAAGGGAAATGTGTGGTTGCATTATTTTTGAGGGATTTCACTAAGTGAAGATGTGAAAGAGTAAGGCTGTCTATTCTCTTTTCAATCATGTGTGATTTCTTTTAACGTTGTATACAGAGATGCTTAGCCCCCTTCTGAATGGTTGCAATATGGTATGGTTTATGGTGATGGACAAGTTTTCCTTGATGGATTTTCCACAACTATATTATCTAATGAGACATGAAATTTAAACACTATAACCACTTGGGGGCAGTGTTGCATCAATTCTAGTCATACTCGAACAACCAAAATGAAGTTATTCTTGTGTCTGCCACATATGGAAGCCCTCAGCAGCCATGCATTATTATTTTTTTTTCTTTCTTGTTTTCTCATGATCACAACTTTATTTTTCTGTGTACTCGACATAACAATTAGTTTTTATTGTTCTGGGGCAGCAAAAGCTTAGCACAATAACACAGCATCATGTAGGAACAGATTCATTTTGACTTTAATCAGGGACACACTCAAGCTAAAATAGCTCAGTCTGCCAGTGATTGACAACTTCCACATTAGTGTGTGACGCTTGAGAAGCAGGACACCCCTCTCCCAATGTGGAGAAAAAGTCCATGTCTACAGGTCTTCCATACTATTCAATGACAAACAAACTATTGTAATTATACTAAACCTTTAATTGTACATAACATCAAACACTATTACACATGGTGTATTGAATGTATTATTTATATTGAACTATCCAAAACACAAACCATTCCAAAGAAATCACACTCCCTGTTATGTCGGAAAATAAAATCAACCTTTAAGCCAAAAATAAAAATCTTCAGAGTCTTAGAGTTTTCTGGAAGTCAAAATCAAGAAACTTTATTGTAAATCAACAAAGTGTGACTGTCTGCAGAGAGCCCGTAGTAAACCCGCGACATCGCTTTTTAAAGTTCCCTCCTCAAGCAGTAACATTACCCCTAGGCGTGGCCTTACTATCTGGACCAATCACCATCGCCTTAACTAGTTATTCATACCCATAGGATAATACATTGTGGGACATGCGCAGTTAGTTGTATATCTCTTCAAAAGGTTAGTTTTCTCAGAGCTGGGGGTTTTCATTGTCCCATTTTACCCCATCCTGGTGCGTTTGAATTCTTATCAATTCCGCTATCACGGATCTGCAAGCCCAGGGGGTCGCTTCAAACAAACACACACCTAATGCACACACTTAGGGTAGTCTGTGTTTTCCTTCATGGCCTTACTGCACCGAGGCACGCGACTCTCATTAGCATCACACTTCAGTCCATGTTCCTATGAAGCATTGTTCTACATTTTTACAGTCTAAATGTTTAAATGTAGGTATCACATTGAATACATCATTAACATTTTCAAAAGTTGAATTGTACATATTACATTATAGATATTTTTTATGTATATTCCATGTATATTTTCTATAACTGCACTGTTGGATGAACAATTCTAATTTGCCCATGAAGGTTGTCAGTAGATTCAGCTCCATATGATATTTTTACCTTAAAAATTCTACATTCTGCCTTTATGTTGTCTGTTGTTAAAATGCATGCATTAAATGTATTAAAATGGAGAATGTTATCTCACATGATTTGTCACATGACTTTATAACCTTATAAAAGGTTATACATCAACACAACATTCAGTCAGTGCATGGAGTGCGTGAAGCCGAGCAGTGTGGCGAAAAGATCATGCTATTATCCTATTTCTGTTATAGACCTGTAAGGACCCCCCACTCTCCTTTATGAAAAAAAGCAGCATTACTGTCTAATATGTTGACCAGTATTTCTATTGAGATTATATTCAATATTAGCATTTGATCATAAAAAAAAATCAGTGATCAGAAAAAGAATCAAATGCACTAAAAATATACAAAAATATATTGTATTCAGTACAGTATATTATATTCACTGATTACAGTATAGACTTAAACGTAGATAGGCTATTGTATACTGGTTGTTGATCATGCATAGAAAATAAATGATAGAAAAATAACCCAGTGAGGAATATGTATAGTGGTGCTTGAAAGTTTGTGAATTTTAAAAGTTTCTATATTTCTGCATAAAAATGACCTAAAACAACATCAGATTTTAGTCCTAAAAGTAGGCAAAGTGAACCGAATTAAATAAATGAGGCAAAAATGTTATACTGATTCGTTTATTTATTAAGGAAAATCATAGCAATATTACATATCTGTGTACCTCTTGGATTAGCAGTTAATTTGAAGGTGACATTTGAGTCATGTGTTTTCAATCAGTGGGATGTCAGGTGTGAGTACCATATTTTATTTAAAGATCAGGGATCTATCAAAGTCTGATCTTCACAACACGATTGTGGAAGTGTATCATGGCACAAACAAAGGAGATTTCTGAGGACCTCAGAAAAAAAGTTGTTGATCAGGCTATAAAAGGTTACAAAACCATCTCTAAATGGAGGGAATTCAAGTCCATTGTCACCCTCCCAAGGAGTGCTCAACCAACAAAGTTCACTCCAAGAAAAAGAAGTTGAAGTCTTAGGAGCATATACTTTGCAAATACTTTGTGTTCAAACAATCTCTTTTATGTGTGGTGTGATTGTGTGTGAGATTGGATGCAGGTGTGCACGATTAGAATGAAGCATTCTGAGAATTGCGGTCCATGGTGGCCATGTTTGTAGGCTGCAGTGCAGGATGGGAAATGTAGTCACTGGTTTGCTGTGATATGACCTCATGGAACTCAAAAATCCAGTATTTCAATATTTTCGAATATTAGAATAAAGAATTTATAATATAAAAATGTCTACCTTCTGAAAACTATGTTAATTTATGCACTCAATACTTGGTCGGGGCTCCTTTTGTACAAATTACCACATCAATGAGGTGTGGCATGGAGGCAATCAGCCTTTGGCACTGCTGAGCTGTTATGGAACCCAGGTTGCTTTGATAGCAGCCTTTAGCTCATCTGTATTGTTGGGTCTGGTGTCTCTCATTTTCCTCTTGGGTTTAAGGTCAGGCGAGTTGCTGGCTAATCAAGTACAGTAATACCATGGTCAGCAAACCAGTTACTGGTTGTTTTGCATCTCCATAAAGATTGTTTCCAAATGAAATGCAAAATTTACTTTCATCTTCCCCATGATTGTGGTTGTGTGTACTGAACCAGACTGAGATATTAAAGGATCAGGAAACATTTGCAGGTGTTTTGAGTTAATTAGCTGATTATAACTCTTCTCAGGCTGACATTTCTGTATTATAAATACTTTATTCTAATATTTTGAGATGCTGGATTTTTTATTTCCATGAGCTATAAGCCGTAATTATCAAGATTAAAACAAAAAAAAAGGCTTGAAATATTTCAGTTTATGTGTAATGAATCTACTGTCGTGTAATAGAGACTAGGACCAATGCAATTGTAGATTAGAGCTTTTAATAAAGTGAGGCAGGCAGACAAATCGAAATCGGTAATCAAAAGCATGGTACAAAAACAGGCAAAAGGTTAGGCTATTCACACACGGGCTTAAACAAGGCAAGGCAAAACACAAAATGAGAAACTAGATAAATGGTGCACTTATATAGCGCTTTTATCCAAAGTGCTTTACACTGTGTCTCATTCACCCATTCACACACACGGTAGCAGAGCTGCCATGCAATGCGCTAACTTGCCATCGGGAGCAACTTGGGGTTCAGTGTCTTGCACAAGGACACTTCGGTATGTGGAGTTACATGGGCCGGGAATCGAACTGCCAACCCTACGACTAGTGGACAACCCGCTCTACCAACTGCACCACAACCGCCCTAGATGCAAGATCAAAAACCAGGAAACGAAACACGAGCAAAGGCTTGGCATGGTGACTACACTAAATACTTTGCAAACTCATAGTGTTCGAAAAGTCTCTTATATAGCGTGGTTTGAGTGTGTGAGATTGGCAACAGGTGAATGTGATTAGAATTCCAAGGACAGTGAACATGTGTGTTCTGGGAATTGCACTCCATGGTGGCCATGTTTGTAGGCTGCAGTGCAGGATGGGAAATGTAGTCACTGGTTTGCTGTGATATGACAGAACCACCCTCACCAATTGCGCTTCTCCCGATGCACCAAAATACACTCCCTCCCTGGCGGACCTGGCCCTCTGGGCAAAATGTCTTCACAGCCACTCAGGTTCCAATGCAGGCATTGTCCGAAAAGTAGTAGGTTCTTTGAAGAGCGGAGTAGCAGACATAAGGCTGGGGCTGGTTTGATGGGGTCATTAGGCAAGACACAGGCTTGGGAAGTTGTGTCGTCAGCTTTAGATAGGTGCTTGACTTGCTGGGCTATCCCGTCGGCCATTCTTGATTGTCGAGCGACGTTCTCAGCAAAGCAGGAAAGCAGCGCGACATCCTTAGTGGAGCAGAAAGGCGAAGTGTTGTCCTCTATCGACTCTGCAGGCTGTACTTTGTTGGCTGTGTCAACAGACTCAGGAGTGAGCAGAATTTGGTTGTCCATGTCAGCAGACTTGGGTGTGATCAGTACTTGGTTGTCCGTGTCACCAGACTCAGGCATGATCAGAACTTGCTTGTCTATGTCAGCAGACTTGGGCGTGATCAAATCTTGGTTAGTCATGACCTCGGCTTCAGGCGTGAACAGAACATGGTTGATTGTGACATCAGTTTCAGGCGGGAGCTGAACCTGGTTGGTTGTGACATTGGCTTCGGGCATGAGCAGAAACTGGTTGGTTGTGACATCGGCTTCAGGTGTGAGCCGAAACTGGTTGGTCGTGACATTGTCTTCAGACGAGAGCAGAACTTGGTTGGTTGTGATGTCGGTTTCAGGCACGAGGCGAGCTTGGTTGGTGGTGTTAATCGACTCAGGCATGAGCATAACTTGGTTGGTCATGTTAATCGACTCAGGCATGAGCATAACTTGGTTGTCCATGTCAACGATCTTGGACTGGAACAAGGCGTGGAAGGTCACATCGTCAAACTTAGACTGGAACATGGCATGGAAGGTCACGTCATTGATCTCAGACTGGAACATGGGGTGGAGGGTCACATCATCGAACTCGGACTGAAACGTGGCATGGAAGGTCACATTGTTGATCTCAGACAGGAACATCACGTGAGAGGCTGCCTTGTCAACCTCAGACAGGAGCTTGTTGTGAGAGGCCACCTCTTCAACCTCAGACAGAAACTTGGCTTGAGAGGCCATCTCTTCAACCTCGGACAGGAGCTTGGCATGAGAGGCCACCTCTTCAACCTCAGACAGAAACTTGGCTTGAGAGGCCATCTCTTCAACTTCGGACAGAAACTTGATTTGGGAAGCCGTCTCTTTGACCTCTGACAGGAACTTGAATTGAAAGGACCGTCTCTTCAACCTCGGACAGAAATTTGACTTGAGAGGACCGTCTCTTCAACCTCGGACAGAAACGTCACTTGGGAGGCCCTCTTTTCGACCTCAAACAGGAACATTGCTTGAGCGGTCGTCTCTCCGACCTCTGACAGGAACTTAACTTGAGAAGTTGTCATGTCAACCTCTAGCTAGATCTTGTGGCTGGAGCTGGCTGGAGCTCAGCAGGTGAGACCACCTCATCTGTCTCAGGTTGGAGCTCTGGAGGTGAAGTCACCACGTTGACCTCCAGCTGGAACATTGCAGGTGCTCTCTTGTGGAGCCATTTGGGAGCATGCCAGGTGCTCTTTAAACATCCCTTAGAGCAGAAATATGATCCATGAATCCCAAGTTTCCTGCATGTGGGACATTGTAGCTGGGCTTCTTTACAGCAGCCCTTGGTCTTGCAGGTCTGTGTCACCTCCACCACTCCCCTATCAGCCAGGGGCTGAAGCTGAGCTGTGGAGGCTGCCCTGTCGATCCACTCATAGTAGATGTGGAATGGCAGATCAGGCTTGCTCGTCACACTGACTCACCTCAAAATTGATCCAGGATGTAGTTCTGCCCTGGAGATCAGCAGATTCTGAAACACACAAGCCAACATATCTGGCAGTAAAAATCATGCCGCTGTCAAAGTTACAGACATCACATTTTTCCCGATTCTGTTTGAGCTATATCTGCATTTTATGCATTGCACTGCTGTCACATGATTGGATAACTGCATAAATGAGCAGGTGTTCCTAATAAAATATACATTTCAACATCAGTAATATTAATAGCACGTTATATTGTGTGGTTAATATATTGCAATATATTTCTGATGCATGAAGGCTAATAGACCTGACTAAACTAATAAGCTACAGTCCCCGAAACTATTGGATTTGTAGGTGAGCAAAAATATTGGACCATGTGATTGAGAGCTGTTTTTTTGTTACCCAGGTGTGTCCTGCTAGATTGATTGTTTAAACCAGTGGTTCCCAAACTTTTCCAGGGTAAGGCCCCGAAAATGGCATTAACATTTGACCGAGGCCCCCCTTTTGCAAGATGTCTTTAAAACACATTAAAAATACAGATTTCTGAATATATCCCCCTTTTTTTAATTAATAATTACATCTTACATATTTACATTACATTAGGAATTGATTGAGTGTGTGTGTGTGTGTGTGTGTGTGTGTGTGTGTCTGAGAGTGAGACCTTATTTTTCACATCAAATTGTTGAGGCCCCTATGGCACCCCTGGCACCCCCGCCCACACTTTAAAAACCACCGGTTTAAACAATAAATAGTTGTGAAGATCTACTCTTGTTTATAGACTTTATTTTGACCTGTGAAGACTGCATTTGTTGTTAAAAAGGATAAGCCAACATGAAGATTAGTGAGCTGTCTATGGGAAAAAAAAGCAAAACAATTGCAAGCTGCGAAAAGAGGGACAATCAATCATAGGTATTGTACAAATTTTTGGCATAGACAATACAACAAATTGAAATGTAATGAAAAAGAAAGAAACCACTGGTGTGCTGCGCAACAGACACTGAATGGGTTGGCCAAGGAAAACAAAAGCTAATTATAGAAACATTGTGAGAGCTGTGAAGAAAACCCCCAAAACAACAGTCAGCGATAAAACCAACAACCTTTACAGGACAGTGGTGAAGGTAGAACAGGCTGCTTGTAGAACATTTTGTCTTCCAATTTACAGAGAAATGCATCCAAATTAATTGGGATGAACTTTACCATGCAGCAAGGTAATGATCCAAAACACACTGCCAACTCAACAAAGGACTTTATCTGGGGGGAGGGGGGTTTGAAATTTTTAGCCAATCAAGTCAATCACCAGATCTTAACCCAATTGAGCATGCATTTCACCTCCTGAAGAGGAGATTGAAGGGAGAATCTCCCCGAAGCAAACAACAGCTGAAAGATGCTAGGGTAAAAGTCTGGAAAAGCATCACAAAAGCAGAAAGCAACAATTTGGTGATGTCAGTGAGTTGCAGGCTTGATGCGGTTATTGCAATAAAGCAATATGCAACCAATATTAAATGTTATTTACTTTAATTCACTTCAAGACTTATCTGTTCCTATACTTTTGCTCACCTAAAAATTGGGTGGTCTGATACAAATGGTTTTATGTTTTGTGTTGTTTAACATATCTAACTGTAAATATTCATCATAACCATCTTTTGATCTTTTATTTTGGTGTATAGCACAAAAAATTAATTGGTCTTGCCATTCCAGTACTTTCGAGGGGACATTAACAAACCCATCAAGAGCAGAGCTGGGGTCTCCCAGACTGGAACTGAAATCTACTGTCCTAATCTTAAATGAGTGGAAAGAGTAAAATCTGGTGCCGGTATTCAATTCAGAATGCTCTGTAATACATTTAATTTCTGTCTTATTTCTAGTTACACTTTGGAATTTCATTGTGAATTAAGAGCATCCTCACAATTTATATTGTTTGGAAATAGAAGAATTTTTTAATTATAGTTGTGGGAATTCTGTCCAACCTTGTAGTCCATGGTCATTCTCTTGTGATCTCTGTTTGTGTATCTTTGGTGCTGCTAACTACATTTTGATATGCTTAACTGCTGCTCTCTTCCTCTCTCAGTGATCGATTCTACAGATGTCTTGGTGTTTGCCTCTCTTCTTCCCCCTTTTTCCTCACCTACCATCCCAAGTACAACCATTACAACCTCAACAACTACCACCATTGCCCCTACAACTGATGCCATCCCCACCACTCCTGCTCCAACCACTACAACAACTACTACTACAACTACTACAACTACCACTACCAGTACTACCTCCACCACAACAACCCACCCAACCCTGCCTTTCATGCTGGGTATTTGCACAGACTGCAGTATAAAAAGTCAATGTAAAAGTACAAGGCAGTTAATTCAATTGCAGTGTTAGCTGACTGAGCTAAGTTGGACATTTCAGATGAAGTATTCATGATATGGGTGCCTTGTCAAGCTTAAGTGGCTATTTTTGACAAGCAGCTTAACTGAGAGTTGACCTTTGCCCTTAACAAAGATGTTTTCCCCAAATTAGTATCGACATATATGATTATTTGTATTGACTGTGGCATCCTATTAGCTTGTTACTCTTTTATGAGATTAAAAGACAGTCCCTATAGAATGTAATGAAGAGGCTTTAGAAAGGCCTTCCTCATATTAAAGGCAGAACATATAAGAAAATCATATTAATGTGGTCATGCTGGTGTAGTAAGTATTAGCTCTTGTCACTTTCCTCCAGTGGTTGAAATTTGTGAAATGTACTCCTCTCCACCTGTTCTGCTTAGCCCCGCATGTAAAGATCTGGAATCTGACCGTGGATGCTAACAGTGACTATGCTAACGTCAGCTGGAAACACAACTTCCCGGTTGGCAGCAGCGAGTTTGTGCTAGACTACACACTGGACAGTAAGACCCAGATTCTCCCACTGAGAGCTTATGAAGGGAACCTCAGTGCTTTCGATTGGGCTTGCTAGGACATAAATCAAGACCAAGATCATCTGAAGAACTTACCGAATTTATTGCAGAGATACGCTTAGTTACAGATATTGCTTTGAATTCCAGCTCCTTTTGTTCTGTGATAGCTTAGATATTGTACAGAATAATGGACCATTTATCATATCAAACAGCTATGAGCAGTGCTACTCTTCATTCTGTGCACCTTCTTGTACAATGTCCCTTATAGATATTCCATCCATGCACTTTAGAAAGAACAAAGCAGCAGTGCTCTCTTTCATCTGCCATCTCTGAGAGATGAAATGAGTCATTTCAGTGGGCTTTCGGTTTGTGTCCTCGTGAGTCCTTAAAGTTCCCTTTAGGAAGCTCCTATTCTTTCTGGTGACTCGCAGGAACAGGGAGACATTTGAGTAAATGTGGAACAAAGAGAGTGTGATTAAGAGGAATTAAGAGAATGAGAGAAAGAGACAAATAGTAATAAAAAGAACCTCTTATTTTGACTGAGTAGGGATTAAATGACTCAAATGACAGAATCTTCTTTATACCAGATGCCTGGAGATAACACCACTCAAAACATTTCTCTCTGACGAAAATCTCCCCTTCCTTTGTTATGTGGTTAACACCATTTTACATTTCTGCCTAATTTACAGATTTAATGCTTGCAACTATATCCCAAATTTTAGTCATGCACTTTTTTGTGTAGCGCTTTGGGATTAGCATATGACATAATTAAAGCTGTTTCTTGTTACACAAAAGTCTCACTGCATTTATGCAGGAGTATTAAGTAACTGATGCTGGATAACAGTCTCCCTTTGTCTCGCTCTCTCTCCCTCTATCCTCTTTCTCTCTTGGTCTTTACTTCTTCACATGTCTATATTTTTCACTACCATTTGAATCTGATTGTGTACCTCCACCCATGTGCCTTTTATGCTAATATTTCTTTGTATGGCTGCTTCACAGCTGCTTAGCTTGGCTAACAGTTCTTACCTAGTGAGCAAACTGCAAGAGCCTGGCTGGCAACTAATGTGCAACCTAGGCTTCTACTGTATTCCTCGTTGGTCTTTTAGGGGAGAGAGATAATGAAGGGGTTAATGTTTTCTACACAACTTTATCTCAAGGGGGCTATCACATTCACAGTCTCGACCTTGAAACCCGCACAAGAGGGCACGATGAAACAGTCACACTCTGAGACAGTGTAAATGTATGCCGGCTAATGGTTTCATCTGAGCAGGCTTTACAAAATATGAACATGAACCTGTGTTTTGTGGGGAGGAGTAGTGGATAGATTAAATATCATGGCACTGTCTGATATCCCCCTCCCCACACACACACACACACACATACACACTGTTGTAAAGTAACCTCTGCAGAATTCTCCACTCACAAAACAGGATATGTAATTAGACATTTGACAGGCATACCTTCTATCCCTCCACCTCTCTCTCTTACTCCAGTCCTGTTAAATAGCTGGCTGCCGCATGCTCTGTGTGTGCCATACTATGACGTGGCGTGTGAAGGTGGACAGGAAAATTGTTTGTATGATGTTGCCTTCATTTGTTGTAGTTTGTACCTATTAAATACTGCTTTAAAATGCATTATGCATTCCCCCACCCCACATCCCCCTACAATCCAGCATGCCCGTCAATTTTTCTGGAAAAAACATTAGGTTTTTTTCTTCAAAAAGCTAAAGCTACAAATGATGGGTCATTATTTCATTAATATTCTGTGGGACACCAAAGATGAACAGTAGCAAATGTCAGTTTGGTTCACCTTGTAGCTTTAGCTAGCCATCACACTTAAGCCATATTTTATTGCTGCTGTGGATCTTCATAGAAAAGGCATGTTCTGTAGTAAAATTCAGAGAGTGGAAATGGCTGAATTCTTCACAAGCAGTGTGTGACTGCTTCTTATTTTAGCATGTTGCATGCTGTCACCAGCTTCTGGAATACCCCTCAAGTAATGCTCATGCTCTCAACACCATTATACTAGCTTGGCTTTTTTCTGAGAAAGCATAATGTGATGGTGTGAATTTTCATTTGATATAAGAAAAGGTCTGTAGACGTTTGAGACTGTTGGTCAATCAACCCCTAAATTGTATTGTACAGTTGTACAGAGCAGTACTGACCCTGAATGTTATTGCATTTTTTTCCCGAAATTATTTTTATGTACCATCTGAGGAAAGGAATACTTTTCCCTTCCATTATACCACTAGCTATCGAGACATATGCTATTCCACCAGACAGTGTGGCAAATGGTAAATTATGCATGATCCTGTATTTCGTCAAATGGCTTCATTTATCAAACTAATTTATTCATAAATTTTCTTAAAAATTTTAGTATTCATGTAAATTCTGTTAGATCAGAAAAAAGCATTTGTATTCTACAAGGGCTCCTGAGTTTGTGTACATTTACATATAAGGAGACTTACTGATTTGAGCTTTGACTAATCGGTTTCAAATCATAATAATTGGCATGAGTTACTGCAATTTTATATACAGATTACTTTGTAAGTTACTAAGTGTTACTAAGTTACTACATAAGTGTTACCAAGTTTTAAAAGCTTATTTATTTCAATTGCATGTGCAGTTCAAATTACATTTTTGTGAAACCAGTGCATTTTAGATTAATGACTTGATAAAGAGCAACCCATAAATGAAGACTAGCCATTCCCTAAGGACAAACTGAAATGCTGTATAGATGGAGAAAGAGTTAGTGTACATCTGTGGCAGCTAAGGCTCTCCAATGGCTGAACTGCATTACAGAAGGATTTAGCACACTTCGTCCCAAGACACTGACACTCTTTCACCATGTAGTTGTCAGTTTGTCATTTTCGGCTCTTGGTGAATTTTGTCACCAAACATAAATCAGCTGTGCTGTGAATGTGCTAGGTAATTTACATGTTGGAATGTACTTGGAATATTTAGTTTGGTTTGGCCTATGAAGACATTCATACACAGCTTGACTAAGATTGATAAATGAGGTCCATTGTTTCCTATGGCAATTTCTATACGTAGATACCATTGCTGAATTTTATTTCGCAGGACATTCAAGTTGAGTTACAACTAGTTCAGGTCACCAGTTGTTCAAATGCGCTCTTCACAGAATTGTTCTGATAATGTCTCAATACATCTCATTAGTATAGTAATTTTCTGCCAAAATTTTCTTCTTTTTAAAAGAATATACTTTCTTTGAATGGTTTAGGCAAGATCACAATCCTTTAATTCAATATTTGCTCATACCAGCCTTGTCATGCATTCTAAACTATTGGCACACTTGACTTGGTGTATGCATATAGATCTCCTAGTATATAGATATAGATAGTTCTGAATTCAAATTTGTCACCATGCTGTGCGTGCCACACTGTCTGGTGGGAAATTTCAATTAGGCTGTGCCTTCTTTAGACTTCTTTAAACACTTGAAAATCCTCAAATGATAAGCCTTAAAAGTTCATTGACATACAGTATGAGCACTTTTACCTTCTAGTCTCAATACATCCACAGCACCTTCCATCTCATGGAAGTGGCTGCTTCTAGTCATGTTTTTGGCAGGTTGCTGAGTCCTGGATTCACAGACATTTGTCTTACATCTCCTCCTAAGGTAATGGGTCTGTGAAACGTGAGCTGTTCAAACATGAACCCCCCATTAAGCTGGCTGGGTTGATAGCTGGAGCTAAGTACCGGCTCCGTGTGTATTCCCATGAACGGCCCAGCGTCACCAGCGAGTATGTCACCTTCGAGACCAGTGGAGGTGAGGGCTGGCTGTGTAAAGGATGCAATGCTGAGTTTAGCTGTTTCAGTGTCTGTTCAAGAATTATTTGGATATTAGGAACATCTGACTTCTGAAAATGGTTTCGTTTTGTGCTATTGGCAATTGTAGTTCAACAGGTTGTTATTAATCAAAAAATCAAGTCTAGTAGAGTTTATTGTCATTCCTCTTATCACAGACATAGTAGGCAATGTAATGAATGAAATATCATTTATGACCACAGAATGTCTTTCTTGTAGCAAAACAATTGTTGCAGCCATTAGCAAAACATATACACTGAGAGGTTTCTTGATAGTAATGGGGGATTAAGCATATATATATATATATATATATATATATATAGAGAGAGAGAGAGAGAGAGAGAGAGAGAGAGAGAGAGAGAGAGAGAGAGAGAGAGAGAAAGTGTAATATTCTGTACAATGATATTATCCAGAGATTTACACTTTCACTGAACTATATTGTCACAGACATTTAAAAATAATAATTAACATCAGTCAATTGAAAATGAATACTGTTTAACATTTGTTCTACTGTGAAGTTATAAAGTAAGTTGAAGTAAGTTATAAGCGTCACTTTTCATAAATGAATGAGTCATTCAGTTATTTCTCTTTGCTTCTTTGCTTTTGGAAATACCACCAGGATTTATTGATTGTGGTGGTTTTTATTTTATTGTACTAAAAATCAAAAAGTACATAGAAGATTTTTAATATGATGTTGTAATCCTGAAATGCTTGTGTGCCTTGGGTGTGGTAAGCCAAATTAAATAATCAATATCATATCCTGTAATAAGAAGCAGAATGTGATATTGATCCTCAAATTCTAAACCCAAAAACACATTACTGATTCAGGGACAGTCAAGATTAGATTCAAGATTACAAAGCACAAACACAAAAGCTAATATTGTTTCCAACACAGGCCATAGTAGCACTAAGAAGCATGGGCCCATATCACAGCTAACTGATATATTTAGACAGACAGGATACAGTTATTTACAGAATGGGGTAGTAGTAGAATGCATTAATTATCAAGGAAATGTTTTCATTCATTCAGTGTACATGTGTGGTTTTTTTTTTTTCTCAGAACTCTGAAGAGAATGTGATTTTAGGCTGTTATCACTGTTATCACAGATCAGGGTTCAATAATGTGGGTCCTAATGCACTCTTCTTATTGCTAATGTGTTTTTGATAAAGAGTAGTTGTCAGTGAAGGCTCTGCCTACTGAAACATAAAGAGATCCATTGAAGACTCAATTTTGGTTTTGTGGTCATAAATCACAGGAAAATAGTGGTGAGTAATTCATTTAGCTTGCAATTATACTTATGGTTTAATGTCAGAAACTTCTGTTTCCTTTCTTTTTCTTGCACAATCTCTCTTTCTGTCTTTCATGTACTCTCCAAATCCCTCCTCACTTTTCGTGTATGTGTTTGTGTGTGTGTGTGTGTGTGTGTGTGTGTGTGTGTGTGTGTGTGTGTGTGTTGTCTGACAGCCTACATTACGGACCAAGTCGACATTGCCACACAGGGTTGGTTCATTGGTCTCATGTGTGCCATTGCACTCCTCATTCTCATCCTGCTCATTGTTTGCTTTATCAAAAGAAGCCGAGGAGGGAAATATCCAGGTAACACACAGAATGCTATGTAGTATACAACATATTTCACTGTATATTATACTGAACATGCAATGCAGTTCAGTATAATTCAGTAGATACTGTATATAAAAGATTTGGATTCACTGAACTGAACTTCATTTGCTAATTCTGAGCCCCTTCACTCCCATTGACCTTAGTGAGAGATAAAAAGGACCTCCCTTTGGATCCTGTGGACCACAAAGACCAGGATGGATCATTTGATTACCAGTAAGTGTGTGTCCTGCTTTAATAATAGCTTCATATAATCACAACTAATTTTCCAGTTTAATCTTTATCCTGCCTTATGATTTTGTAGATGTTATATTGTGCATGTATTT
This sequence comes from Noturus placidus, assembly GCA_022414735.1. NCBI lineage: Eukaryota > Metazoa > Chordata > Actinopteri > Siluriformes > Ictaluridae > Noturus > Noturus placidus. The sequence continues at coordinate 56,900 of JAFFST010005956.1, forward strand.
GTGTTTTACCTGACAGTGAGTGCCTTTTTTTTGCCTGTTTCAGGTTAGCTTGGAAAACGTAGAGACACGAGGGGGACATGTCATTCTATGTCCTAATCAAAACTAATAAATAACTTTGCAACAAATCTAATTTAAAGATTGGCAACAAAGTTTAACAGGATTAATTAAACAAACTCAAAACTTACACTAATCACAATCCCGTTAGATAATATTCATCACCAAAATCTAACATAAACATCCAAAAAAAAATAAATAAAAGCTTTGCAAAGACCAAAATCTTATTACGTAAGCGCAAGCTTCACTGAGAGCAGTACATGGGCAATGGCCATGGAGTGGCTCACCAGTGTATCAATGCTGTTATTATAGAAGAAGGGCTTATGGCATTGCTGACGTCAGCTTTAAAAAGCCTGACTTGAGACTTAAAACTGAACAATAGTTTTTGTTTGGCATTATCTAACATATAGCATACTGTTTGATCACATAGAAGGTGTGTGTGATGTTTGGCAGTTAACTAAACTTTGCAGTATTGTGCTAATCATATCCATGGATTTATTCTAAGAAGTAGTCATGATGGGAAATCATTAGCAACATGCGCAGGAGTGCTCTCTAATGTCTTTATTGCATATCTAGACTCTGTTCGTTCATCCATCATAATATTTTTTATAACTGCATGAATACAAACGTTATGCAGAAACTATGATTGAGGTGGTTTTCTTCTGTGGAACATCTTAAAGCAAGTCATAAACATAACCAGTGGTTTAAAAATACAAAGTGCAGCCAGTTATAAGAGTTTTATTACCTTTTTAGCTTTCATCTTAATCTAATCACTAGATATTGCATATCTAATGATGAGTGGCTCAGTATTTTGCAAGTAATTAATAGTTCTGGAACTAACACCTCTGTCCTTCTCAAATTAAATCCTTGTCCCCCCAATCACCGAACACTGTTAAGGAACGAAAACAGGTATTTGGTTTCAACACAGCATCCCTCTTAGCCTGAGCATGTCAGCTATTGGTTGTTTTAGGAGAGGAAGTCAGCTAGATGGGAGGGGCTACAGCTGATATCCAATCCATGGTCTAGTTCTTCAAGGGTGTCAAACATTTGTTAACTATGTGTTTAATTCAAATGATGCACTTATAGTGAATGATAGTTATTCTAATCCAGTAAAGATTACAGTAACAGAAACATTGAATATTTATGAATCAAAACAATCTGCGAGGTACAAAAACACTCCCCATAAAAGACAGTTTACTGCAAATGAGTGATAGCTTTTTTTTTTTTTTTAGATGTCTGTGTCATAGAGGTCAAATTGTTTTATTGGAGTAGCAGTTAAGGGCAAAGTGTCTTTCCATTTGCCAGTGTTTGAGACCCTTGAGGTACTGTTCTTATATCTGGCAAGACAGCTAACAACTTGAAACAGACTGTTTCTCCTGCATGTGGTTTAACGATGGCACTACTCTAATCTAACCTGCAGCAAAATGAACTCAAAGCTATGAAACATGCATGTAAAATGGTAAAATGTAAATTTTTCCAGGTTCTGTGAAAATTTGACCTCTATCTTGAGTTTTAGTTTAGTGGTCACTGTTATTTTGTTATAGCATGATTACATTTACTAGAGGCCAGCAATCCAGCTAGCAGACAATCAACAGAAACAGCAAATGCGTAGCTTTTAGCATGAACAGATCAATAGGGAAACAAATGTTACAAAAATTAAAATGTTGGATAGATGTGTGTGTTTATCTATTAGTACATTTTCAGTCCCTTTCCAGTGGCTTCTTCTAACTGGTTTTCCCTCCTCTATTTTTAACCCTCCTCTCATTTATCCCCTCTTGGTCCATGAAGGTCTCTTGAAAGGAAAAGGTATGAAAGTAGAGGAAACAGCTGCTTCAGACTTTCTACTCTACAGTTTATAAATTGTCTGCTTTGAGTTTTTGATTTTATTCAATTACCATGTTGGTCTAATCAAACTGTAATATACAGTATTGGGGCGAATTATTTTTTAAAAAAGTGAATTTCACTGAGATTCTTTACCATAACTCTTTGTTAGACCTCTGGTTTGAACCTAATGCATCAGCTATATTAAATTATCATATCATTAACATCGTAAAATATAGTAAGGTTGGTTGTCCCCTTTTTAAAAACCTCAGCGGCTTTTAAACTTTGGCTGTAACTTAACCATGACACTCCTGAATAATTTCAATGTTCATTTTCAATCTTTAAGTACACAATTCATTATTGAATTATTAACATACATTATTTAAGTCTTACAAATTATTCCTTTACAGGCTTTTATACAGTAAGATATTTGTCTTAGAGCTTCGTTACTGTATCATTCATAATTGGTGGTTAATCGATTAAAACAAAAACTCATGATAAGCAGTTTCAGGTTGGCCTGTATCTCATTTTGATGGAGGCTAGACGATTGTGGTACAGTTATCAAACCAATACGGTTTGAATCTAATTTAAATTAAGGAATTAATACGTTCACTTTAATAATGTCCCCAATGCTTTTTCGTTGATTCCGTAATCACACTGTCACTTATATTGGTGTGGGTCTGAAACTGATGAGTTGTTAGAGCAAGGAACCATGTCTTCTAGCCTTATCATAATTTTTATAAGCAAAACATTACAATATACAGTATATCTAGGCAATGTGTATTGCTTATGTGAAGTTTAAATTAAATGAATGAATGAAATGAAAGGAATTAACAATATTATTGGTTGTCATAAAGGAAAATGTAATTTGACGTATTTCCTGTAAATAAGTGCATGGCCCACTGATATTCCACAAAATGAGAATAATCATTTCTTCATTAAAAAAAATATTGCAAAAGCTTGGATTAACATAAGCATTTCTTTTTTATGTGCCTCTTTTTGGAACCTTGCTAAGGTACTACATTTCTTGCATGATTAGGCTTTCTCTTCACAAACAACACCAGCATGCAGTTAAAAGGACATACTGTATGTGTCCTAATTATGTACTAAATACTGCCTGAACCATGAAGAATGACTCTCTATAGACCACAGTGGTTCATAAATGAAGGGTTTCCTTTTTTATTTTATTTTTATTTACTTTGAAAGGTTTTTATTTTAAAAAAAACAAAACAAAAGAAAAAAACTTTTATTAAATAAGCTTTTGGTTAGATGTTGTAGTTTCTCATTCATTTGCACTATTGTTTTTCTCCTGAACTACAGGTAGAAAATATGGGTTTGCCTCTTTGCTATCCGGTGCAGATTCGCCTTTGTGCTTAAAAAATGTAAAGGTAACAATGGAGTAAGGCTGCTCAAATCCTCCCGTTCTGTGTCCTTTTTGCTTGTTATCCGAGTAGTAGTAAGTGTAGGAGTTAAAGGGTGCAATTCAGTTTGCAGACTTCATTCATCTAGCTGCAATTCTGCTTTCTGACCATAAGGATAGATGGACTCTGGAGTGTCCCCTTTCAGTTTACAGAACTTGTTTTTCAAACTGAAATTCAATTTTATGAGTGTAGGATTTGGAAGAGTTGCAAAGTGGAATGTTAGCATAACCACTTGTCTTTTTCTACTACCCCAACAGCAGCGATGAGGACAACAAGCCTTTGCAGGGAAGTCAGACCTCTCTAGACGGCAACGTCAAGGAAAGTGACGACAGTCTAGTAGACTATGGAGAGGGAGGGGATGGCCAGTTCAATGAGGATGGCTCCTTCATAGGCCAGTACACAGTCAGGAAGGATAAGGAGGAGACGGAGGGCAACGAGAGTTCAGAGGCCACATCACCTGTCAATGCCATCTATTCTCTGGCGTAGATTCTTCTAGAATCAACAGAAGGCCAAATGCACACACAAGTAATTCAATATATACATAGAGAAAAATCTGGAAACACATATACACACTTAACACTGAGATGCACAGTCCCTATGAAGAAAGCAGGGGTGAGAAACAAACCCCTGATGGAGGGAATTCAGAACTCGGACTTCAGTGTGCCTTTAGGGCAATGGGGCACAGGGAAGACAACAGGAACCTGAGACTTTCAAGCATTTTTTGTGGCATTTTTTTTTTTTTTTTTTTAATCCTGAACCCACATTCATACTTTCTAATATCAGAGAAAAGCAGACACAAGCAGCAGTCCTGTGACATATCAGTAGTTGGCCAAATCAACAAAGGAACATTGGCAAATGTCAATAATATGATAGATGTGTCAATAAAAGATATATGAATGCTGTAATCAGTGCTGGCACAGCTTGCTGTACCATAAAAATCTATGCACTATGTATTACCATAATTTACTTTTGGTTGAAATTGGGTGATCAAATTTCTTCTTTTCTTTTATAATGCAAAAAGCATTAAGTTACTATTAAGTCACTGAAATGCTATACTTCCTGGCACCCGTGCCCTAGCAGTGGACATGTCTGCTGTAGTTTGTTGCCTATTTTTGCAAGTATATTTTCATTGGCTGCATCTATAGCATTTCTAATTATCACTGCTGATGGTTATAGAGCTGAAGGCAAGCACGATCATTTATCAAAGTAAAAACAAATAAACAATCAAACAAAAAAAATAAACACACTTTATTTTGGAGCATGGTCTTTTTTGTGCGAGAGACAATAGAGAAGTTGAAAAGAAGACTTTATCTCTGTTAGCTCAATAAAACACAATTGTATAATCATTTTTTAATAGCTGGCACTATATATTACATAATGGGGATGACGACGATGATGATGATGATTAATTAATCTGACATTCACTATTTTTTCTAGTATTTTGGGCTGTGGTCTTTGTTTTAGTAAGTTTGTTCTAGGGTGTTTAGGTGCAAAGTAGATGGATAGATGTGGAAGCAGTAATGCTAAAAGTCTTGCATAAGCAAAGTTAATTCACTATTGAAAATTTTTAACATCAATACCATGCTTGATATTATCAACCATTTTAATCTTCTATATCGCCCACATCTTACAGAAACAAAAAACGAAACGTGGAAACGTCCAGACACTAGTTTCGCTATTAAAATATTGCATAGTGTGAGATTATGTGAAAAAGATAAAATAAAATTGCTTAAATCGAGGACCATATGATTTAGCATGCTTATTTTCAGAGCTTGGTTTTAACACTGCCTAAAAAGCAACTTGAAGTCTAGTGTCACTCACAGTGGTGGGCATGGCCACCTAGCTTCTGCAAATACAGCACCAATATAGTTACTTCATACAGAGGGCTCAGTGTACGTACAATTCAATATTTATTTGTATTTCATTTATACAATTTATATGATTAATATATTGCTGATTAATTTAATGAACACCCAATTTTAACTGCTTGTCTCATGAGGTCATTGAATAGTTTCTCACCTGACATAAGGTACAGTAAACATGTACTTAAAAAAATATATCAGACCCATACTGTGTAATAATGGATGGGTGGGATACGGGCAGTGGATGTTTTATCCACTAATTAAATGTTTGATTCCATTAAATGTATGTTTTATCTGTTAATAGTGCTGTTTCGTTTGTATTACTGTTTCAATGTATTAATATATTTAAATTTATTTCTTGTCACTTTTACATGACCCAGAAAAAAACTGTTTGTTTATTTTGTTCAGACACAGTTTTGTGCTCTCTTTCATAAATGTAAATACTGATTTACAGACGGGTGGCAAATTAAAGGGAAACCTGGTGGATCTTTAATGCTGTGGAGGTCATTTTGCTTGCATGGTTTGGGCCCACTTGTTCCCTTAGAGGGAAACGTTATAGCAAATCAATATGAAGTTCTTCTTATTGATCATCCTTATTCAGAGATTTAGCATTACTATCCTGATGTGAGTGGTCTGTTCCAGGATGTACCCACCCCCATCCACAGCTCACATCGACTTACTCAATAATTTCATGAGGATGAAAATGATAAAAGCATATGCTGTGGCCTTCACAGTCACCAGATCTCAACTCAAATAGCTCTAAACTGACCTAGATTTTAGAGTGACATGTTAGACAGCTCTCTCCAACACCATCCTTACAACACTACTTGAGTGCAGCCAATATTCATTCCTCCAATACAGTTCCAGTAGAGTCAATGCCTGTGTCCATTGAAGCTGTTCTGGTGGCTTGTGGTAGCCAAAGCATGTATGTTTTTTTTTTGTTTTTTTTGTTTGTTTTTGGTTTTTTTTACATTTTTTATTTTATTTTGTCACCCACCTGTAGATTTTTTACTTCACACTTAGAAATTGAATTATGAGGGTCTTGGCAGTGCTGTGTCCACCAAGGTCCAGCCAGAGGACCCCTAGTTTTCACCAAAATCTGTCTTTTGGGGGATCCACATTGTTATTGTATTAGGTTGATTGTCATATCATATATATCATAAACTTGTGTCTCTGTATATTTACTTTCTGACAAAAGTAGCGAAATATAATGAGCTGAACAGTTGTCAGGAGGCATGTCCACATCTAGCTGAGCTAAAGTTCAGCTGTAATAAATTGACAGTTGACAGTGTCTGCAACATGGTTTTATTTTTATTAATCAAATTCCTGGTCAGGTTCTGCATACGGGTTTGCTTTGAGACTAGGTTAGGACTAATTCTTTGTTTGTCAATTTGTTAGGCTTGTAATGATATCTCTTGTTTGTGTTGTTAAATACTGTGTGAGTTTCAAATATAGCCTATTTTCTACTGAATGCAGTTCAAAATAATATGCTTTGATTGAATATTTTTTTTTGTTTCAGCTGTTATTCTTACTTCAATCCTGGTCTCAAGTATTGAATGAGGCCAAGTTGTTTACCCTGCTTTTCCGTTTCTTTTTTGCATATTTGTCCTGTCTACAGCCAGTTACTTACACAAACCTATGGGCAGGAATCTTGGTAGCTGTAAGGTTGTGTTTTAATACTGCCTTTAACACACCCTCATCAACATCACAAGTGGCCACATGCAGAACTTGCAGTGGGAAGAGGATCTTTCTGTGGGCAGCAAGCACAATGTGATTAAAACGATTTCTTTGTCAATTTAGCAGAGTAAAACAACATTAGTATCTAGTACGACTACATAAGAAAGCTTTGTTTTGTTGTATGTTATTTAAAAAATATTTTTAAAGCTCTTGTTTATGCTTATGAACTCTGAATGTTTATTTTTGGAATATTTAATTGCTTTTGTTTATGCTTGTGAACAAATGTCCAACAAAAAAAGCCCTTGTTTGCAAGGAATTGCATTATCAGAACTCAATAACGTCTTGGCAATTTGTGTCAGTCTTTAGTTAACATAAGACTCAATTAACAGACTTCAGACTTCCAGACTTCCCTTGGAATTTTTACAAAATGAAAATGGTGAGAGAAAGTGGCTCGGGTATGTTGAAAACAGTATTGCTGTTCAGCTTTCTCCCATACCTTCTATACCAAATATTCTCAGACTTCCAGATAACAGACTTCAGACTTCCAGACTCAATTAACAGACTTCAGACTTCCAGACTTCCCTTGAAGACATTAAACATTGGAATAGATTTCTATACCAAATATTCTCAGACTTCCAGATAATAGACTTCAGACTTCCAGACTCAATTAACAGACTTCCAGACTTCCCTTGAAGACATTAAACATTGGAATAGATTTTTACATGGCAGAAGGAATTTTTACAAAATGAAAATGGTGAGAGAAAGTGGCTCGGGTATGTTGAAAACAGTATTGCTGTTCAGCTTTCTCCCATACCTTCTATACCAAATATTCTGACGGTCTTGTTTTTCCTTACCATCAGTGTCAGCTGAATGAATGTGTAGACTGATGACTTGCATGCACTGACCAAATGAAAGCACATGGATAATGGTGGCAGTGATGTCTCTGAGGCGTGGAACCACCATTTAGAGTAATTGCATATTATGTAAATCTGCAAAGTACAGTAAATGGATTCACAGTCTCCAACTTGGGGAGAGACTCTATTGTACATGCAAATGAGCATTTAATGTGTGTCTATTTTCCTTATTTTGGACCTTGGACTCATATATTAACAGACAATTTTACTGCTTTCATAGACTCTTTTCCTTGCCCATCAAGAACACAGAATGAAACAGCGTTATAGCCAGGTTTATAACACTACAGTCATGTCAAAATAATTGTACATCTCATGGACATTGTTGCCTTTTTTGACATATTTGGACAAGCAAACATTTGATCATCTTTGATACAGTGCCAAGTAATAAAGTTGATATACTTGAATAAAACCACAAAGAAAATGAACTTTTACAATCATTTATTCAACAGAAATATCAAAAGATGTGTTTTTTTTTTTTTTTTTTTTTTGTGGAAAAAGTAAGTACACCACAGATCTCAGAAGCTAGTATTGCCCCCTTTAGCACATTTAACTTCTTGTAGATGATTCGCATAATTGTTCACCAGGCTTGCTAGAATTTTTGACCAATGTTCCATGCAATATTCTTTCAGTTGCAAGATATTTGAGGGTTTTCTTGTATGTACCACCTGTTTCAAATCCCCCCACAACATGTCAGTGGGACTCAAATCCTGGCTTTGACTAGGCCATTCCATAACCCTCCATTTCTTATTTTTGAGCCATTCCTTGGTGAATTTTCTAGTTTGCTTAGGATCATTATCCTGTCAACTTTTGGTTCAGTTTCAACTTCTGGACAGATGGCCTCACATTATCTTCAAGCACTCTTTTATATGATGCAGAATTCATAGTTGAATCAATGAATGCAAGCTGTCCAGTCCCTAATGCAGCAAAGCAAACATGTTTGCTATTACTGTGGGCAAACAACTCTCTTTTTGATTCGTCTGTCCAGAGCACATTATTCCAAAAGCAATGGACTTAGCCTTTAAGCTCATTAAAAACTATGGTCTTGCTTTTATGTTTTTAGACAGCAATGCCTCCCATGCAAGTCAAATTTGTGCAATCTCTTTCTGATTGTAGAAGTATGCACTTTGACATGAACAATTGCAAGACTTATTAGCAGATCCTATGATGAAATTTTGGGATTCTTGGAGAATTCTTTTTGCATCAGACGGTCTGCTCTTGGGATGAATTTGCTGGGATAATGATAATACGTCTTTATTGGTCACATATACATTACAGCATAGTGATGTAAAATTCTTCTCTTCACCTATCCCTGCATGCCAGGAAGTTCGAGTCAGCCATGATACAGCACCCCTTGCTCAACAGTGGCAGCTTGGCGGTGCCGGGCTTGAGCCCTGCCTTTCCGATCAGTAACCCTGAGCCTTAACCACTAAACCACTGCCCCACTAGATGGCCAGTCCTGGAGAAATTGGCAGTCATTTGAAATCTGTATTTCAAATAATCCCTTGCCAGACTCATAGGCATCCACAACATTTTTTCTGAAGGCCTTACATAACTATTTAAATCTTGGCACAATGTCACCACACACCTCAATAACAAAAGGAACACCAGACACTAGATATAATTATCAATTTGTATAGCGCTTTTTACAATGGTACATTGTCTCAAAGCAGCTTTTACAGAAATATCATTTTTACATTTTACAAGCGACTTACTAATGAGCGCACATTCACACACCAATGGTAGCAGAGCTGCCAGCTTGCCATTGGGGGCAATTTAGGGTTCAGTGTCTTGCCCAAGGACACTTCGGCATGTGGAGTCACCCGGGCCGGGATTCGAACCGCCAACCCCACGGTTAGTGGATTAGTGGACAACCCGCTCTACCAACTGAGCCACAGCCACCCGATATAAGAGGGGTTTAAATAAGACAGGTTTCACCTGCACTCCCTAAGCAGGTTCTAATTACTGGTACCCAATCTTGAACACCTGATACTAATTTTATGGATTTCAAGGTGTGATAAATGTAGCGGTGTACTTACTTTTTCCATGTGACAATTTTATGTGTCATTTGATAGAGTGAGTATCAAATTTATTAATAGGCACTGTGTCAAAGAGGATCAAATGTTTGCTTGTCCAAATATGCAAAAAAAAGCCAACATTTTCCATGGGATGTACTTACTTTTTACATTTGTAAATGTAAATTTACTTTTTCATATGACTATTTCAATATTTCATATGCTTTTTACATTTTTTGTACATTTTTTGATTTCTGGCCAAGTGCATACTATAGTCAACATACTCTACTAAATTCGAGAAAAAAGGTGTGTTTTAAATATTGAGCATTAAAGAACTGAAAATATATGCATTTTCAATTCAATAATGTGTTTCAACATTTCAACAAATATCTTTAATTTTAGATTACAACATTTCATAGTTCTAAATTCTTCTTCTTCTTCTGCTTCTTCTTCTTCTTCTTCTTCTTCTTCTTATTATTATTATTATTATTATTATTATTATTATTAATTTATTATTTATTCAGTAATTAATTTATATTCAGAAACCATTCATCCTGATCAGTTTTGGGGTTGATTTCAGTCTATCCTCGGAACATTGGGCATGAGTTTCAAATACATCCTTGATGAGACTCCTGTACATCATCATCATCATCATTATTATTATTATTATTATTATTATTATTATTATTATTATTAACAACAACAACACAGCACATCTTCTGAGTCATCTGGGACACCACTCATTGATATATTGCTTGTACATGCAGGGTAACATTTATGGAAATGTAGAAAGAAAGAAAAATGACATGTGACCATATTCACCATGTATGAGTGATTCACTATGTATGATGAGATGTTGCAACTTAATCTGCTAGAAAAAAAAAATCCTTTCTTAATAGTAAAGCTGTCATTTTCTCTACCTCTGGTGTCTATGCAAATGCTTAATTTTAAAGTGTGAAACAAAAAATGGGAAATGGCATATCTTTGCTTTAATATTATAAGGTACTATCTGGCATTTTAGTCAAAAATGTGTTTTGCACATAAACTTCACCACTTGGGGATTCTTTGTTCTCCTGTAGTGTTTTTTTTTTATTATTATTGTTTTATTTTGCACTCCAGTGCAGTGGGAAGCTAGCATCAGATATATTACAATAATATTACATTTTATAGACATTAGACTTCTACATGCAATATGTTTCATAAACTGAAGCTTTAAGTGTAACCAGAGACTGACGTTTTACGAGCATGAGATGTAAGGCATGTTTGTGTGTTTGCACAGAAACATGAATTGGATGTCTAATGCATTTTAACATTGTTAATTTAATAATATTGATACTTTAATATTGTTTTTTAAAAATTATATTTCAGAGTTTTTCTAGCTAGAATATCAGATATGTGACCGCCTATATCCCAAAATGGCTGTTCACACAGATTGAACCTTGTAATATTATGATCATGATATCTAGTTTTGAACTTGATATTTGCATTAATACAAATTATCATTTATTATTCAAACATATTAATTTCCCCTATATTTACAATTTATAAAAGAAAGGACACATTAGGTGAACTGTCTTGAGTTTTTAACCGAAAGCCACAATTATAAAAATGTTTCACTGATTAACATCTATTCCAAGACAGGATAATTTTTTCCAACAAATCTAGCTATATAATCTGAGTCAGAAGACAATAGGGGAGGTATCTCTTTTTCTAGAGACATAATCAGAATGTCTTTTATCTTTGTTTCATGATAGCTAGTGGTTTCTCCCCCTGTATCTCTCTATTGATTTATCTGATCATCAGTGGTTCAAAGAATGTCCTTTATAGCACCCAGCTTGCATCCTCATATTTATAGACATAATGCTAGAAACAGAAGAAAGATTTTTTAAAAAGAATCTCTATAGCCATAAATCCATTCAAGATTCAGGAGACAAGAGCATTAGAGTCATATTCTATTAAAAATACAGGAATACAGTCTTGCTTGACCCCTATAAGTTTAGTAAATATTAATACAATACCATGTGCTACCTCTAAAATGAAAATGCTTTTCAAATATATCTTCTGGAAACCACCAGCTTACGGTACATACCCATAGCTGGAGTTCAAGTCAAGACAAATTAGATTTTATTATACAAGTAAGAAAGTATTGGGCCTGTGGCACAAGATAATACATGCATAGACAAAAACTGCACAACAAAACACAGATTCAATGTATAAACATTATAAAACTACAGTGTACGCTTCCTATTCAGCTTATTACAGAGTTGAATAAATGACATCTGCTTAATTCTTATCATCAGTCCTGCCTGCTGTCTTAACTAATTACTGGAGATTGTTTTGGGTTGGGCACACACATTCCTAAACACATAATACTAGAAGTCAACATATTTGGTACAGGTAATATGTTTTGCTATTTGCATCTTCAGTGGGGGAAATAAATATTGAACACGTCAACATTTGTTACAGTATAAATATTTCAAATGAGGCTACTACCATTAAATTTTCACCAGACATCAGTATTAACTCAAGAAATCCAGAAATATAAAGATTTCACAACATTAAAGTCCATAAATGAAGTTATGCTTGTCCAAATTAGTTGTAGCAAACTTTAAACAAGCTTCAACATGCCTTTTCTTTAGTAGTGTAGTCTTGCAAGGTGAGCATGAGCAGTGGAGTGCACTGCCTATTGTTTTCTCTGTGACGATGGCACCTGCTGCCTCCAAGTGTTTCTGGAGCTCTTTCTGAGTGGTCCTTGGCCCTTGGTCTACTCTTCTGAGTTTTCTTCTGATTCCCTGATCAGAAATCTTGTGAGGAGCTCTTTTGCATGGCTGGTTGATGACGGAGTGATGTTGCATCCAGTTGTGGATAATGGCCCCAATGGTGCTTACTGGAGGATTCAGAAGTTTTGAAATATGTCTGTGTCTGATTCCATCAATATGTTTTGCAACAATAAGGTTATGAAGGTCTTGGGGGAGTTATTTTATTTTGCCCATCATGAGATGTTTCTTGTGTGACACCATGGTAACGAAAAGCATTTTTATAGACCCTCTGAAGGCTTAGGCTCCCTCACGCAATCTGCGATCGATTAATGACTGACGTTTAGTACTGCCTACTCAGCATGGCTCAAGGTCCCATTCCAGAACCTTCACACTAACTGTCCCACAGTTGTGGAGTAAACTTCCAACCTCAGTCTGGACTGCAGAATCTGTCACTATCTTCAAAAAACAGCTAAAGACCCACCTCTTTCATGAACACCTAACTAAAATGCCAACCTCACATTATCCTTAAAAAAAAAAAAAAAAAAAACCTACTCATGCAATTAAACTCTACTCTGTGCACTTAGCTTTTCTAGAACTCAATTAAAGTATCTTGTATGGTAGCACTACTTTAATTTAATTTAATTAATTTATCAATTTGTATAGCGCTTTTTACAATGGTACATTGTCTCAAAGCAGCTTTACAGAAATATCATTTTTACATTTTACAAGCGACTTACTAAGGAGACCACATTCACACACCAATGGTAGCAGAGCTGCCATGCAAGGTGCTAGCTTGCCATTGGGGTCAACTTAGGGTTCAGTGTCTTGCCCAAGGACACTTCGGCATGGGATCACCCAGGCCGGGATTCGAACCGCCAACCCCACAGTTAGTGGATTAGTGGACAACCCGCTCTACCGACTGAGCCACAGCCGCCCTGAACAATACTTGTATTGTTCTCTGCTTTATATACCGCTTTGCTTGTATTTCCTCATTTGTAAGTCACTTTGGATAAAAGCGTCTGCTAAACGAATAAATGTAAAAATGTCTTGTGAAAATTTCATGTGAATAGTCTCATTGGAAATATTTTTACTGAAAAAATTTGACGTGTTCAATACTTATTTCCCCCACTGTATTTATGGTTAAACTTAAACAATATTCTGCTAAAACTTTTTGGCCCAAGATACTTCTAGTTCACTGGTTCACCTGCACTAATGACATCCCATAGTAAAATGTAACTTGCCTGTGATTCATGTTTCATTACATACATCCATAAGTATTTTTGATCTGATGGTTCGTAAATGAGACCGGATATAGTAATAAAAGCAGTGATAAACACAAATAACAAAACATTCACCAGACAATGTGTCTGTTCTAATGGTTCATAATTACCAGTAATCTAGATATATCATGTGACATTTCAATATATTGCACATAATAGTTTATAAGTCTCTTTCAATCTTCACTCACTGAGTCATTCACTCATGTTTAGTGACTGCACTGCTACTCTAGTAAGTTGCAATGCTTATGTCATATATATATATATATATATATATATATATATATATATATATATATATATATATATAGAAACACAGAAAGTGCAAATGGATTTTGAGGTCACACAAAACAACATGGCTTGTACTTGTACTTCACGGAGCAAATGCTTCTCTATGTCCCCTTCTATATTTACTTCTCTCTCTCTCTCTCTCTCTCTCTCTCTCTCTCTCTCTTATTCTCTCGCTCCATTGAGTACAATTTAAATAAACACAGCCAGATGTTCCTGACACAAAGTCCTGCCAGGTGCTGCATTACAACCTGTCTTGCTCCCCTCTCTTAATCTAACAGAGTGCTTCTGCATTTCCTTCTGCATTCTAATCCACTCCTTAATTCATTTCCATTTACCCTTCCAGCTAAAGGGACAGCATCCAGAGACAAGATTACTGCCAAAATTGTGCCCCTTGTTCCCCAGTAAATATGATTTAACACATGCATCCTGCCCCATTTCATTTAGCAAATGCAGTACACTGGCAAGTGACCTAAAGGTATTAGGAGAACAGAGTGGGCCAAGTGGACACTGACACTAATAATGATAAAGCTTTTACAGGGATGACCGTCTGGTCTCTAAAAGTCTTTTAGAGAACAATGTGACATGGTATTATCATTTGCATTGTGAAAAACATCAATTTTAGCTTTTAAGGATGGAACTGTAGAATAGTTATCAAGGTTTACGACACTCTACCTATTTCTGTATTGATTACTATACGGTAGAGAAACATATTTCATATGCCACAGGTGTATTAATCCCCTTTGCTAACTGCAGACATCACTTTACCATTTTATGAGCATAATAAAAAAGGTCATAATTTAAAAGTTCCAATATGATCATTATCTGAGAGCAAATGCAATGAGTGGAATCACTGAACTTGATCCATTAGCCACATTTCAGCTTAAGATTTATGGTGCTGACTTTGTTATATAGGAATGCCTAAAATCCTAATTAAATTATACAAAATTATTGTAGAGTTTTATCTCTATGTAGTTTTATATCACTGATGTACAGTGGTGTGAAAAAGTGTTTGCCCCCTTCCTCATTTCCTGTTCCTTTGCATGTTTGTCA
>JAFFST010005956.1:82005-93270 GCA_022414735.1 Noturus placidus
ACACTGTTTGACACTGTTTGTAAATAAAGCACGGTTCGCACTGCAATTGCGTCCTGCCTCATTCTCCGCCATCACGAGACATGACAGAGCCGCATCAGAAGGATGAAAGAGCCGCATGCGGCTCCGGAGCCGTGGGTTGCCGACCCCTGTACTAGTGGGAGGAATGGGCACACCAAATTGTTGAGGCCCCGCAGGCGCCCCCTGGCGGCCCCTGCTTTGAAAACCACTGCTTTAAGGGAACTCACACAGTATGACCAAACACTAGGTCTGAGTGGCTAAAGCCAAGAGATTCTTGCACAGCCTCACGTACAACAAAAAATATAAGGGTCCCCCCTCATCCCAGTTTCTACACAGAACATGCACAGCATAGTTTTAAATGTTTGGTGAAAGCAATCCAAGGCACCTTGCAACTCCGGATGAAACTTGATGGGAAATTTGCAACTCATGCATTGTTGTGAAAATAATCATGGCATGAAGAGGCTTGAAGGACAGGTTTTAGGCAATGGTCCAACACAATCAATGATAATCCATTCAAACGCGTCTGTTCTGACTACAATAGGTTTCAAGGGAATAGGAGGAACAACGTGATTAGGTTTACCCACTAATTGACAAGTGTGACAAGTCCTGCAATATGTTGTGATGTCACTCTTTATGCCAGGTCAATAAAATAAATTTAAGGCACACTGATAAATCTTATGGACCCTTGTATGTCCAGAACAAGGATGATCATGAGCTAAGTTCCTAACATAATAATTTAATTTATCAATTTGTATAGCGCTTTTTACAATGGTACATTGTCTCAAATCAGCTTTACAGAATTTTTACATTTACAAGCGACTTACAAATGAGAGCACATTCACACACCAATGGTAGCAGAGCTGCCATGCAAGGTGCTAGCTTGCCATTGGGGGCAACTTAGGGTTCAGTGTCTTGCCCAAGGACACTTCGGCATGGGATCACCCGGGCCAGGATTCGAACCACCAACCCCACGGTTAGTGGATTAGTGGACAACCCACTCTACCGACTGAGCCACAGCCGCCCTAACATGTCTTCTCAGTGAGCTGGGAACCACCACCCGCAATGCTTCCAACCAGCGATCGTCAGAGCTGAGAAGGGACCATTTCCTCATCAGAATCACATCTTCAATAAAATATATTGACTGACGATGCTCTAGTTCAGATGGACCTGTTATGGACTCAAAACACTGTGATAATGAAAGGGTCTGTTTGCTCAGCAGCCACTAACTGGTCAGGAGACATGGGCAGATTTACAGATTTACAGATCTGGGCTAGGATGGGCACTTACTTCATGTGGCACCACATTGGGAGTTGGACCGGCATGCAAAATATCCCACAAACACACACAAAACGGGACTTTCTAACCGCAAGATACTTCCGGTTGTAACACCACTTGATTTTGTCCTTCCTAGCTGGTGCCTGCTTTTCTGCTCTTATTGACTTCTTGGATGGGTAGGTGTGTCTCCTTGGTGTTCACAAGAAAGATCACTCTACACTACATTGTCTTCCTCCTTACCTACCTGCCTTTCCTCAGCAAGGATGGATCCTTGGCACTGTGATTTTCGACCTGGCTTTTGACCCGTCTTGTCTGATCTGACATTGCAGTGCATATCCACAGGTTCCTCTCGTTATCTTTATTCCAAGATGTTCCAAGTATCTAAATCCAAGATGTTATTTGCTCTCATTGGACACTTCACATGTTAGTGGTATTAGCTGGGGAGATGTGATATGAGCTTGGTTTGAATAAATTACCACAATAATAAAGACTCCCTCAGGGTGTGGTGATTCCTGTAAAGCTGTAGAGCCCTCTTGGAAGTAAACAGTAAGTTATCCTATACTGGATTTTCATGGGAGTAACAGAAACTGCCAGAAAACTTGACTGCTAAACCCCCCAGACCAGGAAGAGGAAGCACTTATACAGTGTTGTAACGAAGAGTGATGGAGTTGGCAGCAGGCATGAGCCAAATTTCAGAGCTGTTATTCGCACTGCAACATCAGCAAATGCAGACATCTGAGGAGCTTAGTACAACTGCCTCATGCATAGACAGACCCTGGGGTATTTCTCAATGGCTGCAATGGAAAATGTAGAAGGTTGCATGCTTCCAGTTACACCAATGGTCTCCCTAGTGGTAAATGCTGAGACAGATAAATCTGTGTGGAATTCAGCTGAATATAAAGGAGTTGAAACACTGGTTTGGAGGTAGGTTGTATCCACAACATGGTGCACAGTAATCCTGGTCCATAATGATTTACTGTACGTAATGGCAGGCACAAGGGGCACACAAATCCTACAGTCGACACAACAGCCCAGCAGTGGTAGCTTGGCTGTGCTGGAATTCAATCTCACAACCTTCTGATCAGCAGTCCACAGTCCTAATGGCTTAACCACCACTGCCCCAACTCCATGTAATGGAGTCATAGCAGTGAGGTGTGGTAGATAATCGAGTTAGCTGACTCAGGGAAGTTGACTGACTCAAACACCATTGTCAGCACAGGCCATGTGGTGCTACTAACCCAGAACCAAGGGCGTAACCATGTTATGGACATTGTGGGGGGTCCAAGCGCTTGGACATTGGGGGGGGTCACGACCCCCCCAAAGAGTGTGTGGTTACGCCCATGCCCAGAACAATAAACAATTTGTGTCAGATCAGAGCCATGATACTAAGTCATCAGAAAATACAGGGGTCTCTTATGGTTCATTGTTGACCACCACCAAACAAGAAAACAAAATTGGCCTAATCTTGGATCTAAGAAAAAAAAAATAAACTCAGCTAAACAAGCCAATACTTTAAGATTACTTCAAATTTACATTATTTAAAAACTGAGACAATTTAAAAGCATTTTTAAGCACTACAAACACACATAGAACCTTATTCTATGAGGCCAAACATTGTTTACTTTTTTATATTCTATCTGGCTGTATTTCTTATTTAACAAGAATTTAATTTACAACCCCAGTTCTGAAAAAGTTTGGACAGTATGGAAAATGCTAATAAATACAAAGAAGAGTCATTTGTACAGTGCATCCGGAAAGTATTCACAGCGCATTCACATGTTACATCATTATTCCAAAATGGATTAAATTCATCATTTTCCTCAAAATTCTACAAACAATGCCCCATAATGACAACATGAAAGATGTGTTTGAAATCTTTGCAAATTTATTAAAAAAAAAAAAAAAAGCACCTGTACATAAGTTTTCAAATGTGAATTTCTATTTAAAGAAAAAAAAATAAAAACAAGGTATTTTATGATTTTGGGCATTTCACCTTCTACAGTGCACAAAATAATTCAAAGATTCAAGGAATCTGGTCAAATCTCTGTGCGTAAAGGGCAAGGCCAAAAACCACATCTGAAGTCGCGTGATTGCCAATCCCTCCGATGTCATTTATGAGTCTGTAATGTATATCCTGATATGGGCTCGGGAATACTTTGGTAAACCTTTGTCAGTCAACAACATTTGCCGCTGTAGATGCAAGTTAAGCCTTTACTGTGCAAAGCAGAAGCCATACATCAACACTGTCCAGAAGCGCCACCAACTTCTCTGGGCTTGGTCTCATCTGAGATGAACAGTAGCACAGTGAAATCATGTTTTGTGGTCCACCGAGTCAACATTTCAAATAGTCTTTGGAAAAAACAGCCACCGTGTTCTTCAGGAAAAAATAGGAAGAGGACCATCCAAGCTGTTATCAGCATCAGGTCCAAAAGCCAGTGTCTGTATGGGGGTGTGTCAGTGCCACGGCATGGGTAACTTGCACATCTGTGAGGGCATCATTAATACAGAAAGATATGTACACATCATACGTCAACATTTTCAGGATTTCAGGGCCATAGTGTGATAGTTTTCAATCAACCACCAAAGGACACAAAATGGCAACAGGATATAGGTCAACATGGCGCCCTCCAAGCCTCAGCCGGAGACCTACATGGAGGTCTCAGCGCAAGATCTACAGCCTAAGCTTAACCTGGTGTCCTCAGATCCCCAGACGGAGGTTAACCTGGCGACCTCAGAACTCGAAACTGAGACCCACAAGGTGGGTTCACCTGCCAAACTCCAGCTAGAGGTCAACAGGAAGGCCCCAGCACCTGAGCTCCAGACTGAGGTTCAGGAGGGGGTTTCAGCTCCACAGATCCACTGTAAAGCCCAGTTACTGTCCAAAGTGTCTGTTAACACGGACAATCAAGCCCTGCTCACGTCCAAGTCTGCCGACATGTCTGACCATGTTCTGCTCAAGCCCAAGTCTACTGATACAACCAACCAAGTTATGTTCACACCCAAGCCAGCTGACGGGGACAACCAGGTTCTGCTCACGCCTAAGTTTGCTGAAACAGGCAACCAAGCTCTGCTCACGTCCACGTCTGCTGACATGAACAACCAAGTGTCTGTTGACACGGACAACCAAGCTCTGCTCACGTCCACGTCTGCTGACATGTACAACCAAGTGTCTGTTGACACGGACAACCAAGCTCTGCTCACGTCCCAGTCTGCTGACATGACCAGCCAAGTTCAGCCTGCAGGCTCTGCTCTGCTAAGTACGTCACTCTGCTTTCCTGTTCCGCTGCGTACATCGCTCTGTTTAACTGCACTGCTGCGTACATCGCTCTGTTTCCCTGCAACACCGAGGACGTCCCTTTGCTTTCCTGTTCTGCTGAAGACGTTGTTCTGCTATCCTGCAATGACAAGGATTCTGTCCCCCCAATATACAGTACAGAATATTTTTATATGTCCCCCTTTAATGACCCCTGCCAACGGATCTGTCTTTTCTTCATCTATTCTATTTATTTATGTCTATTCATCTTCAATATATTTCCGTTTGTTAAGGAAAATAGGTGTGTGTCGCCCCCCCTTGTACACTTGGTTGCACCCATACTCAACGCAAGTTTGTTGATATATTTTAGCAGCTCAGTTTGTAACAAATAGAGACAGCGGTCAAGTGTAGAAAAGTGCAGCAAAACATACAAGCTTTTTTCAGACAGTAAGTAATTAGATACCTAAATAGTAGGTAACTTTAGCATAGTATAGAAGTCATCACACCATGGCTTGGTTTGTTCTTAAGAACGTTAATTAACTGTTGATTAATTGCACACCCAGAAAGTAGGCTAGGCTCACGTCAGTTCCTGTTTTTGACCATTAACGTTACATTCACTTGCATATCCTCCTGCTGAGTTCATTGGAGCCCCCCAATGTCCATACCATGGTTATGCCCTTGTAGCTGTGTCTGCTAATTTATTTTTCTGTAGGATTGCTGAGATGGCCACAAAGTGGACAGGTTCTATTAGAAGGAGTTTTGTATAGTAACTGCCCTTTATTAACTAGTTGCTTTGTAGTTTTACTGTTTTGTGCACTGTAATAACAAGTATGCCCAGATAAATATGTTACCAGTGATAACCCATAGCCATTCACAGCTTGTTGCCATTTGATTGCAAAGGTATGTCAATAACCATTAATTTCATATGGCAAGTTTGTAAAATTTAAACAGCCAAAATTAGACCAATGCGATAGCAACTACTTACAAAATGTGCTTGCTTAGATAGGGGATCTAGGTTATGTGCTTATTTGTGTGTTTATACAAAAACACCCCCTGTTCTCAACTCTGTCCTTCACTTTTCCTGACATGTGCAGTATTGATCTGACTAATATATCCATGACAGCAATCATATATGTATTTGTGTGTGCCTGTGTTTGTATATTATACCAGTGTTATACATAATACCACCAAGGTGTATACTAATTACAAGCAAATATATACATTTGATAAATAGTAAAAATGGCATTAGCAGATCCTACAACATTAAAGAAATTATTACATACCAGTGTGTCCATTTTACCTTTCATAGTTTAATCGGGTCTGAGTGCCATTTGTCACACACTGTCCATTAGTCAGAAGGGGAAAAAACAAACAGTCTCAGTATGTAATCATATTACCCTTCATTTGTCACAGGGGGTTGGCCTGAATGTCAGGCATCACCTTGCACTTAAAAGCTCCACCATCCATTGCTCAGTTGGCTCTCAATATTTAATGAGATTTAAGGCATTCTGACAGGCTCAGAGGCAACCAAAGCATCCTACAGGGTACATAGAGCCCTGAGGCTCACGACATCCTGTGTACTAGCCACAACATGCATCCATCCCAGCCAGTTTTAACTCCAGATACCCCCTGGGCAAGTCCCCAAGGCCGCATAAGTGGTCCTTAATAAAATATACCAGCTGGTACAATTGGCAAATGGTACTGAACACCAATTAGCTTACATGTCATAAATGGATACTCCCTTCCTTCACTCTCCTCTACTCTTCCATTCATCTGCTTGTGAAGTTGTAATGTCATGAACCTGCAATCTTAGCATCTGACCTCAATAGGTGTTTTTCACTCACCAGTGATTTCTCAGCAAGAGCTGGGAGTGTTTAAAACAAGCTCCTAATGATTTTTAATTAGAACTCCCTTCAAACGCATATTTACTCAGATATACTGTATAATTCATTAGTATTTTGTAAGTTGGCTATAAATCATTGTATTTTGGTGTCAGTACTTTTGGTAAATATTTAGTGCAAATGTTTACATTCCATTAGGAAAAATAATAAGAAAAGAAAAAAGAAGTACAAAAAGAATATGTTATATATATTCCATTAAAGACAATGTTAAATATTTGATAAAACACAGTTAGCTGTTAACAATTAATTTCCAACTCTTTATCCTGTCAAAGCTTCTCAGCTGGTGTGTGAACTCTTATCTGAACAGTAATTAATATTTTATCTCACTGCTCTTTAAAGTCTAGCTTCTAGAGTTGGGGGACTGAGAGAGAAAGAAATAGAGAAAGAGATGGAGCAATGCGTAAAAGCAGAACTAATATGCTCTTATGTTTTGATAGTCATATCTCTCTAGATTTGTTATGGTTTTTCATATGGATGGTCAGAGTTTGCCTTATTGGCACAATTCTTTCATCTATGGTACTCACAGCATGGCACCACATTGAAAGGAGCATCATCTTCCACCACACTTAAGCTTCTTCCTGTCAGGTCCTGAGCATGTGGCCTGTTCTGTGTCAGTGTTTACTTGAATAGCAGGGGGTTGAGTCAAGGGCACAGACAGCTAGACACAAAACAGTGACAGAAAGCCACAAAGCAGTATCACCTCTAAGCTTCTGATGTCCTCTTGAAATGTCAGCCTCTCCAGGAAGACCGGTGCAAAAGATCATAGGCAGCTTTCCCTGTCTGGATGGATCAATTCTTCTTTCTTATGTTCTCTACATCTAGATAATGGGCTTTAATAGGTCTTGTCCCTTGAGACTCAAGCTAAAAACAGGAGTGAGTGGGGAGGGTTAAAGAATTGGGTGCCTCATCTGTTTGGGGTTTGCTTCTTTATCATTAAATAACTCCCCCTCTTTTAAAAAATAAATAAATAATTTTACTGCATTTAATTAGACAGGCCAAAATTAAAATATTAATCAGACTCAAATTACATATTCAGCCATCTGCACACACACCATAGAAAAAAAAAACATTCTGCTGGCATGTTTATCACAGTAGTGTACAAAAAAGCGTATTTTGACCACAGGGTATTTCACATAGGGGTTACATTAAATTAGACCTCTGGTGGACATGAATGCACAGTCGATTATTATTCAGTCAAATTAGATTAAGATTAAGTAAATTAGTGCAAATGCGTTTTGCAAAAGTATTTATAAGCAAAAGCAGATGTTAGCCAAAATCTTAAGCAACCCCAAGTGTTAAGCACTATAATATATCTGGTTCAGCACACAGAGGGCCTTGAGGCAGTATTTTGCGATGTTGAACATTGCTTAAAAAAAGAAAAGAAAAGAAAAAGACATCAGATCAAATAAATGTCTGGATTCTCATGGTGTAATTTTATCTATGTCTCATAGAGACCCCTTCAAAACTATTGCAACTAAATAGCCAATTCATTTGTTTGGGGTCGTCCATATATTACATCATCAAGGGGGGGTGAAGAGTACGATGACGACGGGGGGAGGGTTCACGGACGTGATTACGTCATCAATGTATTTGCATCTTCCCCGTGTTTAGTGTCACCACTGTCACGTTCATCATTTACTTATTTACTTACTGAAATATTTGCAAATTGCAAAATTAACAAACCAACAAACAGAAATACTGATGTTACACGCACATCCTGTGGCGTATAATACGTATTTACCACAGTATTTCTGTGGTATTGTAACAAAGTACAAAATATTAGGACATAATTCCCAACCACACATGGCAGCCCCAGACCCCCTAAAAGTAAAAGTGTACATCTAAGATGATGACGTCATCATTTGGGGGGGGTAAAGGGCCTGATGACGTTAGATGACATGAGGGGATGGGGGGTTAAAAATTACTGAAAATTTGATGACATAATGTATGGGGTTTTTTTTTATCATTTTTGCTGAAGACTGGAAACGTTTGGGTTTGAGATCAAAAGATGAATATGAGAAGAGAGTTTATAATTTCAGTTTTTATTTCCAGGTATTTATAAGCAGATGTGTACATACATATAATTGGAGGTTTTCAACATAGAACATAGCACATTTTGTATCAGACTGCTCAATTTGTAGGTGAGCAAAAATATTGGACCATTTGACTGATAGATGTTTCTTGTTAGCCAGGCTTGTCCTGTTAGATTGATTGTTTAAACAATAAATAGCTCTGAACATTTACTTTCGGTTTTAGCCTTCAGTTTCACCTGTGAGAACTACATTTGTTGTTTAAAAGGATATGCCAACATTGGGCATAGTAAATACAACAATTTCTAATGTCCTGAAAAAGAAAGAAACCACTGGTGTACTAATAAATAGACACAGAAAGGGTTGGCCAAGAAAACAACAACAGCTGATGACAGAAATTGTAAGACCCCAAAACAACAATCAGTGTGTGTAAATGGGTTCATGCTCAAGCGCTGATTTGTGAATGAATAGAGGAGCCGGAAAAGGTGAGTGGTAAAGATTGCACACCTGCAGGGAATTATACTAATGAATGTTCTGTGTTGCCGTGAGCTGTGTGAAAGATAAAAAGGGGAGGTATGAGTGCCTCGAGAGAGAACCACCAGCACAGGGCTGTATGTGTGTGTGTGCATGTGTGTGTATTAGTGACCTCGCTGAAAAGCAAAAGTAAAAATAAAAATAATAAAGCACCTTTTGAGTTGTCAAAAACCTGACTCTTCCATCCTCATTATCTACCCAAACTTGGGAAAGTGTTACACAATAACATCATCAACAACCTCCACAGGGCAGGGGTAAAGGTATCGCAATCCACTTTTCAAAGAAGATATTGAGAGCAGAAATATAGAGACCAAAGCACTCATTAGCAGTAAGAATCAGAAAGCCATTTTGGGATTCACAAAGAAATACAGAGATGAGCCAAGTTCTGGAACCAAGATTAACCTCTGCCAAAGTGATGGAAAGGCCAAAGTGTGGAGGAAAAAAAAGGATCTGCTTATGATCCAAAACATACAAGCTCATCTCTGAAACATGGTGGAGGTAGTGTCATGGCTTGGGCTTGCATTGCTGTTTCTGGAACAGGCTCACTAATCTTTATTGATTAATTAATTCAGAAGTTAATTCAGAATTAATTCAGAAGTTTACGGGAACATTTTGTCGTTTACAGTGAAATGCATCCAAATTAATTGGGAGGTATTTTATCATGCAGCAAGGCAATAATCCAAAACAAACTGCCAGCTCAACAAAGGACTTTATCAAGGTGAAAAAGTGGAAGGTTGTAGACTACATGGCATGCATTTCATCTCTTGAAGAGGAGACTGAAGGGAGAAATCTTCCAAAACAAACAACAACTGAGAGAGTTTGTAGTAAAAGACTGAAAAGCATCACAAAAGAAGAAACCAACAATTTTGTGGTGATACTGAGTTGTAGGCTTGATGCAGTTATTGCAAGCAAGGGATATGCAATCAAATATTAAGTGCTATTTACTTTAATTTAGCCAAGATTATGTCAGTGCTCCCTGTTCAGGCAAGCGCAAATAATTCTTCTCTGAGCAGAGGGAAAGTTTTGGCAGTGGGTGCAATGTACAGTGTATCCAGAAAGTATTCACAGCGCTTCACTTTTCCCACATTTTGTTATGTTACAGCCTTATTCCAAAATGGATTAAAATCATTATTTTCCTCAAAATTCTACAAACAATACCCCATAATGACAACATGAAAGAAATGAAATCTTGAAATCTTTGCAAATTTATTAAAAAAAAAAAAAAAAGCACATGTACATACGTATTCACAGCCTTTGCTCAATACTAAGTTGAAGCACCTTTGGCACCAATTACCGCCTCAAGTCTTTTTGAGAATGATGCTACAAGCTTGGCACACCTATTTTTGGGCAGTTTCTGCCATTCTTCTTTGCAGGATCAGGTTGGATGGGGAGCGTCCTGTAGCCACTCCTTTGTTATCTTGGCTGTGTGCTTAGGGTCATTGCCCTGTTGGAAGATGAACCTTTGTCACAGTCTGAGGTCCAGTGCACTCTGGAGCAGGTTTTCATCAAGGATGTCTCTGTACATTGCTGCATTCATCTTTTCCTCGATCCTGACTAGTCTCCCAGTTCCTGCCGCTGAAAAACATCCCCACAGCATGATGCTGCAACCACCATGCTTCACTGTAGGGATGCTATTGGTCAGATGATGAGTGGTGCCTGGTTTCCACCAGACACGACGCTTGCCATTTAGGCCAAAGAGTTCAATCTTTGTTCAATCTTTGGTCTGAGAGTCCTTCAGGTGCCATTTGGCAAACTCCAGGTGGGTAGTCATGTGCCGTTTACTGAGGAGTGGCTTCCATCTGGACACTCTACCATTCAGGCATGATTGATGGAGTTCTGCAGAGATGGTTGTTCTTCTGGAAGGTTGTCCTCTCTCCACAGAGACACGCTGGAGCTCTGTCTCGTTTCCCTCATTAAAATGCAAATCAATTTATAACATTTTTGACATGCGTTTTTCTGGATTTTTTTTGTTGTTATTCTGTCTCTCATTGTTCAAATTATAGACTATATTAAAATTATAGATTGTTAATTTCTTTGTTACTGGGCAAACGTACAAAATCAGCAGGGGATCAAATACTTTTTTCCCTCACTTTATATATCACGTTTCAGGTGCCAGTCGTGCGCAAGGGTGCTCCCATAGAGTTATGCTAAATGCAATGTCTCGTTCCCTTCTCAGGGAACCATCTCAGACATTTTCCATCGCTTGCATATGTCTTCACCTCAGACATTGCCGACCAAAAGGGGGGGGGGGGGG
>JAFFST010005956.1:127469-148144 GCA_022414735.1 Noturus placidus
GGTCAACATTGGATCATTCAGAGATCCTCACTGAACTTCCGGAGAGAGTTTGCTGCACTGAAAGTAAAGGGGCTGAATAATTTTGCTCGCCCAATTTTTCAGTTTTTTATTTGTTGAAAAAGTTTGAAATATCCAATAAATTTCGTTCCACTTCATGATTGTGTCCCACCTGTTGTTGATTCTTCACAAAAAATTACAGTTTTATATATTTATGTTTGAGGCTTGATATGTGGCAAAAGGTTGAACAGTTCAAGAGGGCCGAATACTTTCGCAAGGCACTGTAAGTTAACGCACCGCTTAAGTGAGTTTGCAAATTGCTTGGCCCTGCTGAGTAATAATTTTAAAGTAACACCGTCACAAACAATCACAGCTAAAGCACAGGTTCACTCAAAGGTCTCAGTCTTTTTTGGCCTCCTTCGATGTGAGCAGCCCCCCAGCTTTGTAATGTTGGCACTCATCCACCCTCCCCAACCCCCACCACACACCCCCACCTCCAGGGTACATATAAGAGTAACTCTTTATATAGAAAATGGAGTTCATAAAGTAGAGGTCAGTTATTATATGAATCTGTGTGTGTAGCCCAACCGGAGTGGCTCCAGGTGATGAGCGATTCTGAGGTGGAAATCAGCTCAGAACTTCACTGGAGTTGTGTGGCTGCAGGAAAACCAAGACCATTAATACACTGGCTTCGCAATGGACTACCTCTTAGCACACAGGTTAGTTTCAATCCAAATTATATCTGCACATTAATATTACATTGGCTTTTAGCTCCTAGATACAATTAAGTAGAACTATTTAATTATTTTACTTATACATGTGGAGTGGTGATTTATTTATACCAGCAGAATAAAGCTCAGCTTGAGATCACCAGAAAAACCCTTTGGCACCTGTGGCTATCAAAGCTTACACTGATACTGATGCAGTCAAAATGATATATCTAAAGGAATTATCATGCCTGGAAATCACTGAGGATTGACACTAGATAGCCATTTCTTATCGCTGACACTGTGTGGTGCACACTGAGACTTCTAGCAGGGTGATTAGTTACATATCTCCCTAAAATAACAATAGTAAAAATTTGTTTGAATGTCCTACTGTGAATTATTGAGTAGTTTGCCAAAACAAAAATTATATGACTTCCTGCCTATGTACAGGATCGTGTGGAGGTGAGCACTGGTCACCTAAAAATCAGCAACTTGGCACTGGAGGATTCTGGGATGTACCAGTGTGTGGCTGAGAACAAACATGGCACCATCTACTTTAATGCAGAACTCCGAGTTCAAGGTGAGCAGAACTTCTGTGTCAGGGTTGGCAGGTCTGTCTGATGAAAACTACCTAAAATTAGCACAGTGGGCAGTAAAACCAATCTAGGTCCAAACCTCAAATTCCCTCAAATACCTCTATTCCAAGTCCTCTATTAAACTCCAAAATTATGACATTGGTAAATATTGTGTATTACTCATTTAATTTTTAAAAGTTGCTCATTTTATAGAATCAGTATTAAGCTCATGCAGATTTCATGCAGATTTCAATAGTTATTTTGTCAAGGTCTAATTACATACTTTACCCTGTCCCAAATATAGAATATCTACAATTTTAATCTCACATGCATTTACCATAATTACAAGTTAATATAGTTAACCTTATTTATACCGATACACCATTCTATGTAATTCTCTACATTTTACTTATAACCACAGCCAACATACACATGTATTACAGTTTATTTGTACATTTAATGTTTGCATTAAAAAAGTTTGCTATTAGGCTTGCATGGCATCAATATCATTTATTTGCACATGTAAAACATCCAACCCCTGAAGGGGAAAACTATGCACTTCGCAAACCTTGTCTGCAAACCTTCACTCTAAACTCACACTGATTAATGTCATCTCACAATATTAACAAATGTGATGAATATTAATCTGCTTGTATTTTCTTATCCCTTGCTGTATCTATTACTAATCCTATTTTACCCATCCAATCACACCACAACCCTGGATTGTAGTTGTATTTGTGGTTACATTTTCCTAGGAAAACTTCTCCTCCCTTTTCTCATACTTTGTGAATCCTCTGCCTCTCCACTCATTTCCTCTCCTCTCCTTCCTCCCTCTTTTGTTCTTTCCTCTTCATCGGTCCTGGTTCTCAGTCCAGGCTCCAGATTTTAGGCTGAACCCAGTGAGAAAGCTGGTCCCTGCTGCTCGTGGAGGCCAGGTGAAGATGGAGTGTAAACCACGCGCTGCTCCTAAACCCTCGCTGTTCTGGAGCCGTGGCACAGAGCTCCTCACCAATAGCAGCAGGTGTAACATGATATAACATGCCGTAATATCCTTCATTCTCCCATCAGTCTTTTGAGGAGAAAGGTTTGAGTTAATAAAAACCATGTCAAAACATAACTTCGAGAAGACTCCAATGTTAGAATTACATTTGATTTCATCATATTTGGCACCATTTTTGTTTTTCACGAAAGGCCCAAATGGGCTTTACACTGTTCAGTAAAATAAAATGAAATGGTGAAATGATTTTTTTAAGTGTAGTAGTTAATCAGTTATGAAGCCTCAGCTCCAAGCTGTGTAGGTGAAAGAACAGAGGAGTAATGTGATGAAATTGTATGCAGGATTACAGTCACGCCAGATGGGGTTCTGTGGATCTATAACATCAGCCGTGCAGATGAAGGAAAGTACACTTGCTTTGCTGAGAATTACTTGGGAAAAGCCAACAGCACTGGCCATCTATCAGTCAGAGGTACACCCCCTACATTGACCTGCATGTCTTGATCTGTTTAACATGGTCCATTAAAAAAAATTACTAACAGTGTAGTAATCACCAAAAATAAATAAAAATCACTTTTCCAACATCCACCCCCCATCCCCGACACACACACACACACACACACACACACTCACTCATCTCATCAGGAAGATCCCTAAACATATTAAAGGGACTTGTATCAGAAAGATAATGCTAAGATCTATTGAATAGCTTTCAAATAAATTTCACAATTTCATAATTGCTTTTGCAGACATCCCTTTTTATTCACAAGCTTACATCCTATTATGATGCTTCTGGACTCACTTCTCTAATAACTCTTGACATTTTTATCCCTTTACAAACAGATGCAACCAAAATTACATTGGCACCTTCCAATGCTGACATCAACCAGGGGGATAATGTCAGCCTACAGTGTCACGCATCACATGATCCAACCATGGACCTCACCTTCACGTGGTCCCTCAATGGGGTTCTGCTAGACCTTGAGCAACCAAACGGACATTACCATCGTATGGATGGGGTAAATGCATTTTATTAATGTGCTCACTTTTACCATGATCATGAAAAAATCGTTGTGATGATGTTTATTTAGAGTTGAGCAGGATTAGCTTTCATATTCACGTATCTCAGCAGCCTTCAAAATGTCTTTTAATGGGATAGCCATCAAAATGAAATTGGTTTTCACGTAACCCTTTTATGATCTGCCAATTTTATGTGGTTATGCTTAGTAATCATACTGTGAAACTCCCTTAAACTAATAAAATAATGCAATGAAGATGAAGAAGTTTAATTTATATAGAGCCTTTCAAAAAGCTCAAGGTCGCTTAATGCAATAATTATCATTGGGAAAAGGCAAACTCTGTTTCCCTTGCTCATTGTGCTATGCAGAAAGAAAGCATCGGTGACCTGGTCATCATGAACACCCAGCTGAGCCAAGCAGGCATCTACACATGTTCAGCGCAGACGGTTGTAGACAGTGCAGTGGCGTCTGCCAAGCTGGTTGTTAGGGGTGAGTGAGTGTGTGTGTTTGTGTGTGTGTGTGTGTGTGTGTGTGTGTGTGTGTGTGTGTGTGTGTGTGTGTGTGCGTGTTTAACAGACCTAAGTTTAACAGACCTGAGGCCATGGATGTTCTACCTTTAAATCCTTTTTACCATACCGTTTTATCATATCTTGATAAAGATATTTTGTTTACTGTAGTAGAGTGTTATAAGAAACAATAGTGTTATATAGAGCCAAAAGAATATGAATAAAGACATATGCTTCTGTTAAAGAGTACACCTAAAAGTTCATGGAATTTTATACATCTTGAAAATATGAAATATTACATTTATTTTAATCACCCTGTGAATGTGTTTGATCTAATGGTAGAAAAAGCACATGGTGCCAGTAATTCTAACAGCAGTGCTCTCTCTCTCTCTCTCTCTCTCTCTCTCTCTCTCTCTCTCTCTCTCTCTCAAATTTACTCCAGGCCCTCCGGGGCCCCCTGGAGGTTTGGTGGTTAAGAATGTGAATGAAACTTCACTAGAATTAAGGTGGAGTCGTGGCTATGACAACCACAGCCCCATTGGGAAATATATAATCATGGGCCGCTCTGAGCACGCACATGACTGGAGAAGAATGAGGACAGGTAAAAGAAACCACCTGTAATTAATTTGGGTTTTAAGTAAGTTAATTTTACTTGTGTTTACGTGTGTATTTGGCTCTTAGTTTAATTCTACTGAACATTAATAAAACATACAAGACTTTTATGATCATAATGCAAAAACAAGGTATACAATGTGCAGCATTTGGATACACAGTATGGGTGTGGACATAGTTTGATATCATACATTTTTGGACGTTCACACGTGTGCATTTATTAGCATTTTTATTTTTCCAAATGAATCAAGAAGCTAAGTAATTTTAGTGATTTTGTTAATTATATGAGTTTTACTCGGTTTAATGACTAATGTATAAGTATTGTGACTCCCTTACAACTGAGTTGTTTGTTCTTGTTTGTTAGGGATAAACTAATCTAATTGGTTATATTCAATTAGTATGGGGTGGAAATAAATAGTGTATGTCTTGTCAAGCTGCAAGATTGCGCTCTCCCAAGGGCGCTACAGGTGGGGTCACAATAAAGTCCTGAGCATATTGGCCAAGGTGCTGGAGGGGCTTAGACAGTTCATTAGTAGAGGTCGCCCTCCACCAGTGTGTAAGCACATACAATTCATCAGAGAAGGTGGAGGCAAACCCTGGGGGCAGGAATGAGAGGTAATCTTGGCAGGAAGCTTCAGTTCCTTAGTGAGATCACCAACAAAAGTCTCTATCCTAATATATTGATGTGGTCCAGTGGCACCAAAGGCAGTGCTCCCCATCGAGCTAAATGTGCCATGGGATGCAGAAGCTGCTTTTAAGAGGAAAAGTCTGAACTAATCAGATCTCATTGCTGAGTGCAAGATGGCTGGCTGGAGAACCATCATCTACCTGGTAGAAGAAAGATGCCGTGGCTTTGTTGTAACATCAACTGTTCGCCTCCTGAGGGATATGGGAGTAACCGGAGAAAACCAGCGGAATCCCTTGAAAGACCTGGCAAAATAGGCCGAAAAGAGCAGTTTTTGATTCTGGGTGAGGAAAAAGAAGTGTTGGAGTAGTAACACATAACTCGAAGTCTAGTTGCAGGGGGTGGCAGGGAGATGTGCTCTGCAACCTGGAGACATTCTGGGATTAATGGAACGAAATTTTGTTGAGCAGTGGTACATGGCTGACAACCCTGCAGCTGACCTATGCCATATGTAACCAGTGGCACTGAGCATACATTAATGGTACCATTGCGGGTTGCTACAACCTAAGTCACTGGGTAGGCCTGTATGGCTTTGGTTGCGTTAGGCATGTGTGCAAGGATCAAGGACGAGTGGGGTAAGTAATCCTGTGGGTACTTGAGGAGGTGCGACAGGCATCAATGCCATAGCAGGTCAGCATCTACCTGTGGGATTAATATGTTCATAAAAACAGATTGTAAGAAATGGAACTGCCTATACTTTGCCACTGTCCAGCATAACATTATCTATCTTAAGTGTGGACTAAAGTGGGATCCAAAATACTACTTCTCCAACAAATTTAATATGTCACACATATTGTGCCACCCATGTCAGTGCAGGAGAAAATGAGTTAGTTAATTAAAATTATGGCTGCACATAATCAATAATAATGACCAGAATATTTAATACCACTTCCTGCTTGTCCCAGTTAGTGGTTTTTAATTTGCCATTTGGTCACACATTAACCAGATGTTTTTTTTCTAATACTGTATATTGTCCATCAAGAACCTGCTAATATTGAGGGGAATGCTGAATCTGCACGTGTGATTGACTTACGACCCTGGATGGAATACCAATTCCAGGTCATTGCCAGCAACATTCTGGGTAGTGGGGAACCCAGCATGCCTTCACATACCATTCGCACCAAACAGGCAGGTCAGAGAAACTCTTTGAATCCAGTTGTTTTTTCTGTCTATGTCCATATATATTATTTATATTGGTATTTAGACAAATGTAAGTTATATTGGATATTTAATAATTTATTCAAGTAAAACAATATACAATATATTATGCAATATATTAGTGAGCAGTACATGACTGTTAATGTATGTTCTTTCTGTGTGTGGTTGTGTCTCAGCACCAACAGTGGCACCTAGTGGTCTGGGTGGAGGAGGAGGAGACCGTAATGAGCTCATCATCACATGGACAGTGAGTTTATTGTGTTCTTATATACTTTCGATTATGAGTTGTATTCATTGTGTTTCATGCATACATATGTACTAATCTTAGCAATAAATTGTATGATATTTCTTCCCTCAATGTGACATATAGCCCATGGCCAGAGAATATCAGAATGGTGATGGCTTTGGCTACATCTTGGCATTTAAGAAGTTGGAGGCACCAACATGGATGGTGGTGCGTGTTCCTAATGTGGAGTCTTCCCGCTATGTCTACAGTAACCAGAGTCTCACGCCATATTGCCCCTTTGAAGTTAAAATCAAAGCCTACAACAGGAAAGGCGAAGGCCCTTTCAGTCAGATAGCCACTGTGCACTCGGCTGAAGAGGGTAAGCTGTGTATAACTTAAGACAAAAATGTGGCTGTAAAAGACAGTCAATTTTGAGAATGATACTGCACTGAATCATTGTCCAAAACTATTCCATATATCATTGTATTTTACATGACTAGTTGATGCTGCCATCACTAATTTAACTTAAAAGGGTTTAATAATTAACACAGAAAAGTGTCTTATGAAAGTAATTCAAGGTCAATGAACTGAAGACTTTTATCTCCTTCAGAACCCACAGTGTCACCCCGCAAGATCAATGCCTCAGCATTAACAGCCTTTGAGATCCAAGTCTCTTGGGAACCCATCCAGCATTTAAGCAGCAATGGCGTACTGCGTGGCTATGAGGTTTACTTCCTTATACTTCATATTCAATTATAAATGTCTAATAAACACCAACCATATCATTATTAGAAAACAACACTCTTGATTATCAGTTAATTAACCTCATATTACAAATATTCGGAAATTAAGATGAAATTAAGTAGAAACTCCTACGTGACCTATGTCTTGGATTAGACTAGTTCAAAGGCTAGTGTATAATACTGTAAATAATTAATTTTTGTAAGGGACATAATGTTTAGTCTCTTGTCAAGTTATAACAAAGGCTAAAAATGTCTGTCTGTAATGGTCTATTAAAAAAAGTGACTAGGAGATTTTATCTGTGGAAAAAATAAAGTGAGAAGTGCTATATAGAGAAAGAGAAGGGCTACATAGAGGCCTTTATTATTGAAAAGAAGTGAACAGAATAAGTACAATGGGACCACACAAGCTCCTTTTAATTATATTAAAACAGCATAAATTCTGAAAAACATAGTATTGTAAAACCTGAAATCTACGTACAACACATTCTTATGTTTAATACTGTTGAGTCATCACTACACTACTGAAGTGTCATATCTATGTAGATCAGATACTGGAGGCAGCATGAGAGGGAAGCTGCAGCAGACCGTGTGCGAACAGCTGGCCTGGAGAATACAGCACGGGTAACTGGATTAAGACCAAACACACTTTATCACATCACTGTTCTGGCCTATAACAGTGCTGGCACTGGGCCGCCGTCTCCACGCACAACCGTCATCACCAAGAAACCCCGTAAGCGTTTTTAGAATTATTGACATTACCAGGGGCTGGGTTGAAAGTGGAAGTGGATTCTGGGATTTTTGATCATAGTGATGTTGATGCTTATTTGGGCTGGGCGATATGACAATATTTGTAGACATTTCTACAATACACAATATATATCACAATATATATGTTTGCTAAGCGTCTCAAGGCAAAACAGTAGTGTTACACAAAAAAACTATGAAAGATTTTGTCTGCAATGCCTATAAAGATAAGTTTAAAAGTTTAAATTTAAAAATATTTAAAAATTTTAAATATTCTAAATATTCTAATAGTATTAATAAGTTCAAATAATAATAAATAAATAAATAAATACATACATACATTTAGCACTTTTAAAGGTTCAACATGAAATTTTAAATCACCTGTTTTCAATCAGAGTTTGTCATTGCTACTGAAAAACATTGGATAAAGATATCACAATACCTGTGATGCATTGGTGCATTGCGACATAATTTATCCCAATATTATGTAATCATATTGCCAAACACAATAAAATAGAGCTACAGCATCTATGTTGTCTCATCTATCTGAACTAAAATTCGTATCAATTGGAGGTTCCAGTACGATTTATTTAAACAGCCTCTTTAATGTAGTCCATGTTTTTCATAGAAATATGTATTTATTCATTTGACAGACAATTTTATACAAAGTAAGTTACAAATGAGGCATCAACAAAAAGCGTCTAGCTATTCTAGTGCTGAAGATCTACCGATAAACCTGTTAAACCTACCAATTGACATATCTTTTCTTTACATTAAGATTAAATGCTACAAGATTGATTAGTTTATTTGCATGTCTTCTCATTTTCAGCCCCTAACCGTCCCCCAGGGAATGTTTCGTGGAAGACAGATGGTTCATCGGTAACAGTGAGGTGGGATCATGTTAAATCTATGGACAATGAGTCTACAGTACAGGGCTACAAAGTAAGTGGCACACAGGGGTATGTACTCTATACACTGGTTTCTTAGACATGGTTTAAATTAAAACAGAATTAGACCTTAATGTATAAAATGGTGAAAATGGTAAATGGCGCACTTATATAGCGCTTTTTTATCCAAGGCACTTGGATCCAAAGCGCTTTACACTGTGTCTCATTCACCCATTCACACACACACTCACACACCAATGGTAGCAGAGCTGCCATGCAAGGCGCTAACTTGCCATCGGAGGCAACTTAGGGTTCAGTGTCTTGCCCAAGGACACTTCGGCATGGGATCACCCGGGCCAGGATTCGAACCGCCAACCGCAGAGTTAGTGGATTAATGGACAACCTGCTCTACCGACTGAGCCACAGCCGCCCTAATAGTTAATCAATGCCTTAAAATTGTTGTAAATGAATTTAGGTTGCTTCCAGACTAAGTAGTTCTGAATGAAATTAAATTTAAACCAGCTGTGCTAGTGTGGATTTATGAGATGAGTGCAGGTTGCCTCTAAAACAGAGAATAGATCAAGAAAGACAACATACTACTAAAAGCGTTTTTATTATTATTATTATTATTATTATTATTATTATTATTATTATTATTATTATTATTATTATTATTATCAATAATAATAATAATAATCATAATAATAATAATACTTTTAAGCAATAATTTCAAGAAAAACAGCACACGTCAACCACATAATTTTGACAAACCTGGACATACTGTAAGTTTCTAATTAATTTCATGATATGAGCACATATAAAGGACCCATACAAGAATTTTCATCTTTATTTCCTCTTACATGCCTCTGAGGTTAAATTTAAAGTGTTATTTATTCCTCGAGTAATTTAATTTTTTAAACTGGGAATAGGATCATTTAAATCTATTTTATGCTTCTTCTGCCTAATGATTACTTTCCACTTCAGTTGAATATTGTGAGGATTCTGTGATGCAAACAAAAAAAACTCAAACAAATTCTTTATTGGGGGCTTATATACAATGGATTTATAAATAGGAGGGGTGTAATGAATGGACGGACAGTTTGGATCCATGCATTGATTTAAATGGCAACGATTGGAATGAATTGAATTGACATTGATTATTAATGATTATTATTGATTATAAATTGATTATTATTGAAAACAAACAGAAAACTGGTGTGTAATTTTTAAAAAAATATTTTTAAACTGATGTGTTTAATATGTGTGATATATACAATGTCATTTGCTCATATATACTCAAAATAGTCATTCTATACATCCTCATTCCCAAATTAATGGTTGGCCTACACTAGATTCTGATTATGATGTTGGTCTTATATCTATCTGAGGCTACTAAATGGAATCAGATAGCATATTCAGTGGTATCATCAAATATTGAATTGTTGCCTTAAGAATCAAAATCATATCGTAATGTGTGGATGCCTGAGGTTTACACCCCTTATTACTGGCACCTGATGCTCCATAGTGTTTCAAACTTTAATATCTTTTATTGCATTGTACAGAGTCAGTTTTGACTTGTAATATCAAGAGAGACTGTCTTTACTTAATTTACTGTGGTATACCACTGTGCAGCAGTTTTCCCAGTGAACTTACATTAACACCATTGCTCCCAATCTTAGCCTGGTGATGATTTTAAATATTTTACATTGGATGCACACGCACTTCTGGTTCGCCTTTCATAAAAACTCTTGTTGCTGTTTTAAAATATTTTGTTTAGCAATTGCACCTAGACCATCTGGTTAAAAGGTACAGGTCATATAATTGGCTGAGAAGATACCAATTAAGCTACCTATTTATATTCTCCTTGTTTTTATAGGTTCTATACAAGCATGAGGGGCAGTCAGCTCTAAAGGTGTTAGACAAAGGCAAGACATCAGTTAATCTTCCACTACCCAAAGATAATGGCTACGTGGTCCTGGAAATCCGATCTTGGGGAGAGGGAGGTGATGGGGCAGCTCATGAGATCATAGTGTCTCGAGATTCAGGTATGTTGCCTGTCATATGCAGAATAACAGAAAGGACATTTTCAGTAGTCTTAAGAAGCAAATCTTTAAAAGGATGCAATATTTAATCATAATTTTTGGATTCCAAACAAGAAAAACATTTGTTTATATGAGAGACGAGAAGACCTAATTTTGTTTTTGTTTGTTCTACAGGAACTGGGATGATGGTTCAGAAAAACAGTGTGGGAATCCCTAGATCCTTCAGCACATTATATTTTCTCTGGCATGCTATGGTTCTTATTGTGACTGGCTTGTCTGTGCTGTGATCAGCCAGTGCAAAGATTCTTTCCCAGTAATACCCCAGAGATATCGGCTGTGTACTCCCCAGGTGTGGTGTGACTTTAGGCAGTGGGGTTTCTGAGTAGGGAAATTAGGGTGGTTGGGGGAGGGTGAGTGCCTGGGGTTTTAGTAATAAATATGACAAACAGTATTTGTTTTACTCTTTTGTATAAAAAAAAAAAAATTAAAAAAAAAAAAAAAAAAAAAGATTTTTAACAAGAACAACTTGTATTGTAAACCTTGCCTTGTGTGAAAAATCAGTACATTTCTTGATTGTCTGGAATCGGTCAGTGACATTTCATTTGGTACTGGGTTTTTAATTTTAGTCATCATTATATATAGGTAATAACAGGCGCATAGATTTCAACAGGTCAAGATCAATATACTTGGTGATTTACACACAATGGGCCTCATTTATCAATTCTTCAGTGAAGTTGTGTGTAAATATTTTCATAAGGCACACTGAACTAAGTGAGTAGATGATTAAGGGATTAAGCAGCACAGTGCATCTTGAGACATACCAGATTGGTCATTTATTGGGCCTTACTGGCTCTAATAAAGTATTGCATACCATTAAAAATAGATGTTGT
Source organism: Noturus placidus (assembly GCA_022414735.1). Classification (NCBI taxonomy): domain Eukaryota; kingdom Metazoa; phylum Chordata; class Actinopteri; order Siluriformes; family Ictaluridae; genus Noturus; species Noturus placidus. The sequence continues at coordinate 139,255 of JAFFST010005956.1, forward strand.
GGAAAACATAACCAGCATATATATAAAGTTTTTGCAGCCCATCCTCCTTTTATTACAGCAAAATTCTTAATTGACTGACTGGTTTTATGTGTCTTAATTTATGTATTTATCTTGGCTTGCTGTTTTTCATATTCAATATTTCTTTAGTTGATGACTTTAATATAAAATGACTGGGTTTCACAAAATGCATTACATTTGTATCTAATTGAAATACAAAGGTTATTTAACCTTTACAGTATAATCTGTATATAAAAGTGCAGTAACTGATTTTATATGATTTGAAGCTAATCAACTGAGATTTACATTAGATAGTCTTCTAATGTGTACATTTACAAACATTCAACATCATGAGCTGGATACAAACATTCTTTGTAAATTATGGAATTTTCATGATGACCAAATGTACTGTGTAAATGCTCGCACAAATTATTTACAAATGAATCCATTCATATCCAACTTGATAGATGAGGCCTGATGTTAGGATATGTTCATCATAGTATTCTGACACCATGTGAATCACCAAGTGATTTTTTTTTAAGTTGTGGCGAGTATTTGGCAGCATGAGGATTGTTTCTAAATGAGGATTTGAAAGAAAGTTTACTTTTTATTTAACTAAAAATTGGATACAGTGTTTAGTGTCTGTAAACTTCTGAAATATTGTAGCGCCAATACAGACTCAACAGCATCACCTTATTCTTACAGTGTGCACCCAAGTGTGTGAGGGTGTGCATGTGACTGGTTTAGGATAATGATTGCCATAGACACAGTGGTTAAACAAAATAATGTCTGATAATAAAGGTGGTATGGTTATCTTCATATATCAGGGTTATTTAATTTTCAAAGCCATTATTATCATTGTTTCTCTATCAAGCATTATGTAAAAGAATAATCAGTAACCAGAAATTAAGTGTTTGTCAGAAATCCAGAAAAAATCCATGGAAGCAGATGTTATGCAGTGGGTAAGATTGCACTTTGGTTAATCATCTTACTGTGGTTATATTTATGGCAGTATTTTTCCTCTTATGTATGTGCAGTAAAAATTTGTACATGCATGGCCTAGTTATCATAAAAGATTTACAGCCAAAGCGGCAAAATTTACATTTCTGTTATTTACCAATATCTAGATTAGGAATACACCCAGTATAATGTCGCCAGAGCAGGATTTGTATTATCCAAGTGTGTGATTCTTATCTACACCTTCTACATTATAGATGTAGTACTTTAATTTCCCACTGATGCCTTTGTTATTGCAACATAACAAAGACAATCTATGCCTTTTTAGGTTTTCTATGTTATTACATTTACTAAGGATATGAGCTATAGATACACTTATACAGATTAAACAATTTACAATTAAACATATTAGCAAGTATAATATAATATAAACCTAATATAAACCCTGTTCCATTCCCTGCATAAATACTGGTTGTTGTTTTCTTTTTTTTATTATTTAATCTAATTAATTCTGGTTTTTGGAAACTTGAATGATCAGGGCAGTCATGATCCACACAAATGCACACAGTATAAAATGTTTAACTGGAAAAAATGGTACAATATTCATCTTCTGTGTCAGGTTTACAACAATTTATTTGTCTAGTCATATTCACTCAAACAGACATTTGTCTGTTTAAACTTTACTTTCACTCACTGTTTACAAAAAGAAGATTGCATTGTCTGAAAGTCAGTAGTATTATAGAATTTCATCAAACACAGGGATGCATTCTTCCTACTGCTCACCACTTTTTGATATTCACATTTTGTCAAGTTGTGTTTCATTTATTTTGATATTCCACCTTCTGTACAATGGCTCATTACTAAATGTTGCAAAAATATTCTTGCTTGTTTTAAATATTCTATATTCTATTCATTGATAGCCACACCATTTGTGAGACAGCAGGGACCAAGTACTAAAATCACCAGAGCTTAGACAAAATATAATCTTATATTTGAAAAAGTCTCCTGAGATTTTCGAAAAATTCCAAAAATTGTAATTAAATGTGCAGTAAGCCTCATGCATTACAAAAAAAAACAATGGTTACAGTTCAATAAGAGGAATCAACTTTCATGTTTAGTGCCACTTGAGGTTAGATTGGGTTACCTTTTTAAACTATCATATACTGTAAATGTCTGTTTGAACCTGTCCAATGTGAATTCAATGAGCCTTTCATCAAATGGAACTTGTAAATATTCTTCAATAAACACCCTCTGATTGTATTGAATGCAATTGTGTCTGGTATTTCACCACGTTATATCCATCGAAGTCTACCACTAAAGTCGGCTTTAGTGGTAGCGGCTTTACCACTAGGGCGGCTGTGGCTCAGTCGGTAGAGTGGGTTGTCCACTAATCCACTAATCGTAGTTCGAATCTCGGCCTGGATGACTCCACATGCCGAAGTGTCCTTGGGCTAGACACTAAGTTGCCCCCGATGGCAACTTGCATGACAAGGTGCTACCATTGGTGTGTGACTGTGTGTGTGAATGGGTGAATGAGACACAGTGTAAAGCGCCTTGGATAAAAGCACTATATAAGTGTGCTATTAAAGTCCTTGGTGCCCATTTACAGTAAATAATTTATATTCAGTACATAAATGCAGTTTACATGCAGTGTCATATTTTATAACCTTAAAAGAGATGGAGTAATTCAAGGTTATTAACTGCAAAAATGCTCATAATGTTCAGTCATTCAAACTGTTGCAAAATACTTGGATGTCATTTTACATTTATATGACCTCATAAAAATTGTGATTTATCTAGCTGACTGACCTATCTAATAGGTAAGCTGTTAAAGCATTGTAAAGAAAAGACTGTAGTCCATTTCTGGAACAACTTACGATTTAGACAGAGATGCAGATACTGGATAACTACTACTAATTTACAGCACTGTTAAATTCTCAAATCTCATTGATCAGAAAATGTTCATTAATTTTCAATAACAGCAGCTCTGATGGTAGTGCCAACTACAAAGCAAATCACAATTTCTATTAATGGGCTCATTATAATGGGGGGTATCCCAAAGGTCTCCAAACCATATGTAACTTTATTTACAAAATATCCTCTACATGATTTGTTGTAAAAGCACAGAGTCATGTCTAAAGGCCCTAGCCTTCAGGTGGCTCAATAGTAATAAATAAATGCAAGCTTACCATAAAATGTGGTAAAGTAGTTTACCATAAATCAATAAATAATCAGTGTATTTCCTTCTTCCTGATTATACTTTTAAACACTTATCACCTGCACTTTGGTACCCATTAATATACCTATAAATGAGCTTGCACATGTTCAACATATTACGGAGGATTCACTTGGAATGTGACAGGTAAATATATTGACAGTGATCATTAATTAATTGCATGTTTTAGATTTGGAGAAGGAGAAATTTTGCATTACTTGCTTTGTCAGGGTAAATAGCTGTAGTCAGGAATGCAACTAATGGCTATTACTGTTTAAACATATACCATGAACATATAAAGTGGGTAAATATATATCAGCAATTAATTTTACTAAATTGCACCTGCATACTGAAAATGAAAAAGATGAAAATGTTGATGTTAATTCTGATTTTATCCTGATAATTTTACTCATACAAATTGGTGTATTTTGTTAACACTCTTAATACTAAGAATGCTGTTATTATTATGTATATACTGATTGTTCACTAATCATATCTCTAGGTGGATTTCTAAAATAATCTGAATTGATTCAGCACCATCATGTTCAAATTATCTCTCATAGCAGGTATAAGATTATCACACACACACACACACACACATATATATATATATATATATATATATATATATATATATTAACATGTTAACTCTCTTCCTTTACACAGGACTGGGACTCCTGCTTTCTCTTCAGATTGGTAATTCTCTCTCTTTATGTTTAAATGTTCAAATTTCCGATCAAATTCTGGTATTGGTGCTTAGGTTAATAACTAAAACTGGCATTTATTCATCAAAGTTGTGTAGAAACAAACACAGATTTAATGCATGAGCAGATCTATGCCTGATACATGAGACTATAATAAAACATAAAAATGAGTGGAAATAATGAATCAGTTTAATCTGTGTGGGATCAAGCCCCCACTCACAAATCCTTAAGCATAACCAGATCTGAGGAAAATCTTCCAAAATGGAGAAGGGAAAATACATTTTAATTTATCTGAGTTAGAAATTATTTTTGTCCAAGGTTGCTGGACAAACTATGGACATGTGTTTTGTTTTTATATAGCAACCCATGTGAATTTGATTTATATTTATGTTTTTGTTGATTATTTTAGAGTTTGTTTTTGTAAGATTTGTACTGTACTCAATTATTGAAATAGAATATTTTCTTACTAAAGTAAATGATAAAGGAAAATAAGTAAAGTAGAATATACTCTTTCCTGCTTACATTTTCATTTTGACTTTGAGATTTTCTGCCTATTTTTTCCTCCACATCAGCTGTTTTAAAACATTAAACATTAATAAACAATTATTAAACATCAGCTGAATTATTTCCTATATTTTAATATGAGGTTTCTGTAAATTCCAGCAATTATTCGCATTGTTTGCTTATTAATAATAATGTTGCTCTGCTTAATATATTTTTTTGTATGTAATATAATGTTTTTGATTATTTCACTATAAATTAAGCATTTTTCAGGTTGTGAAAAATGTAAGTTTCAGGTTTATCCATATGCAGCTTTGAAGAATATGGGCTATTAAATTTGTGTGTTTATGTATGAATAAGATTGAAAGATATCTGTGTTCTTGACATGCTTTAAGATTACAAAGACTATTACAGAAAATAACTGTTCCTCTCACAGCCTATTCTACCAAGCTGGTGTGCTACTTCAGTAACTGGTCCCAGTACAGGCCTGCCAATGGCCGTTTCACGCCTGACAATGTTGATCCCTTCCTCTGCACACATGTCATCTATGCACTGGCAACCATCGGCCCAGACAATAGGCTTACAACTATTGAATGGAATGATGAGGAAATGTACAAGAAACTGAACAGCCTGAAAAATATGTAAGTGAGACTAAACATTGTTGTAGAATAAGTTTTTTATATTTCTTTATTAGGCTAAATATAATTGCAATTAATCAGATCGTATGCTTTATGCAACAGAGAACAGTGACATGCAACCAAATGGTATATATTATTAACGTAATATATTTGTTATTTGCTATTTCTTTCCTTTGCAGAAACCCTGATTTGAAGACACTGCTGTCAGTTGGAGGCATGAACCAGTAGGTACCCCCTTGTGAAAAGTCAACCAATCAGCAATCACAGCTTTTTATCCATGCTATAATTATGAAACTGAACATTATTTATATACATGAAGCTTTCAAAAGCAAGGGCTTTCCATATCTGGGCCTCTGCTCTTGGGGTGGGAAGGATGGCATTATCTCTTTCCATCATAGCAAAACTAGCCAATTGTGAGCATCTTTGAGCTTGGCTATGCAGAAGAGGGTTAACAGCACTTTCCTCTGTGTTATGCTGCCCTGTGAAATGAGTAGCAGGTTGGCTGGCATCTCATGTCTTGGAAGAAACCTGTGTTTGCCTTCACCCTCACAGATTGCTAACTGTCATATGATAAGGGAGAACTGGATGGTGGGTGGGAATAGGCAGGTCACCAAATTGGGGGAAATTTCCTGAGTGTTAACATGCTTAAACAAATGGAACAGCCTTTCTTTGGACAGTCTCAATATTTTTTAATAAATAATAAAGAGATCACCTGTTCTGTTGCAGGTTTAGTAATATGGTTGCCACTCCAGGAAATCGTAAGATCTTCATTCATTCTGCTCTGCCTTTCCTCCGGGCTCATGGTTTTGATGGCCTAGATCTGGCCTGGGAGTTCCCTGGACAGAATGGTAGTCCTGCTGTGGACAAGCAGAACTTTGCTGCACTGATAAAGGTCAGTAGAATGTATATGAAGCTGAATGATTACTGATAGATGGCTCTAATTTATAGTACATGGAATTGTCAGGTGCTTGCCAATGATTTGATGCCATTTGTATTTGTTAAACCTTGCACTCTGCAGGAGCTGAAGCCAGCCATTAAACAGGAAGCCATAGACACCAGGAAGACTCAGCTGCTGCTTTCCATCAAAGCAGGAGCCCTTAGGTCCACCATTGATGCAGCTTATGAAGTCCCTGAAATAACAAGGTATTCCAGAGATCCATGAGACCTCTTCAATGGCTTAGGAAAACATAGGTTATAATAAAAGGTTGGTCATTATGTTTTGTTGTTGCAGTGAAGTAGACTTTCTCAGCATCATGACTTATGACTACCACGGTCATTGGGAGAAGGTTACAGGTCACAACAGTCCTCTTTTCAAGAGTTCTTTTGATCAAGGAACCCACACCCAACACAACATTGTAAGAGATAAACCTTATGATCCACTTAAATATGATCAATTTAAAATTTTACTTCTTATTTTGGGTCTGAACTCTCTCCTCACTTTGTTCAGAATGCTTCTGTGTCTTACTGGATGAGTAAAGGGGCTCCAGCTGAAAAGCTGCTTCTAGGTTTCCCCACATATGGACGCACTTTCTACCTTACCACCTCCTTAACAGGCCTTGGTGCACCAACCAATGGCCCAGCTGCTGCTGGCCCTTACACACGTGATCCTGGCTACTGGTCCTATTATGAGGTGATTGATAATAGATTCTTTATTTAGATCTATCTCTAGTTTTAAAGTAATTCTGAATTCTGAGTAATTAAATTAAAGTAATTCTGAAGTAATTATGAAAAACTATAAGCATAAAGTGTAAATAAAAAATTAAATATAAATAATAATATAATATAAAATAATGGTGAAGGTTTTTTTCCTAATAGGTCTGTACTTTTGCATTGGCGGCCAAAGTAGAATGGATCACTGAGCAGAGCGTTCCATATGCCACTCATGGATCATCTTGGGTGGGCTATGACAATCAAGAAAGCATTGCTGCCAAGGTAAATAACACTGAACTGAAAAATTTCCACAAATTACTTTCCACAACAACACATATACTTATATTTTATACACTCTATTGTTTAATAATTTTCTTTTAGGTTCAGTGGCTCACATCCATGAACCTAGGTGGGGCATCAGTATATACCCTTGACCTAGATGACTTTGGAGGACATTTCTGCTCACAGGGAGACTACCCTCTTGTTAACCACCTACGCAGCTCCCTGGGTAAATATATGCTAGCTCAATATGAAGGTTTCATTTAAATTTATTTGACTACATGTTTTTAGTTTATGGCCTAAAAGTCAAAATGGCAAAACTGAAATCATTTGAGAAGGTGTTTTGCCATTCTTAAGCTGTTATATGACATTGTATAACTCTTATAGGTTTTCCTCCCAAGCCAACCACCACACGTCCCCCAACCACTACCCCAGACCCTATTGTCTCCTTTTGCACTGGAAAACCTGATGGTTTGTACGCAAACCCTGCTGATGCCACCACCTACTTCCAGTGCTTCCGTGGGAACACCTACTTGCACCGGTGCCAACCAGGCCTGGTCTATGTTGATGCCTGCAAATGCTGCAACTGGCCATAAGAAACCAGATGACATATGTCAAAATATTCAATAAAATCAAAGCCCTGCTTCCCCACACAATCATCTCCATGTGTTTCAGTTTATATACTATAAACTCTATCAGTTTGGTAACACTGTTGACTATCGCATATCACTTAACTTTGTTTGGGCAGTCACAAATACAAACTATAGGATTCTTGTGTTCCTGTTTCTGTTTAATATCAAGTGTTAGTGACAAAAAAAAAAACTCAGTTTGATTGCATTTGTTTACTTTTATGAGCAAGTTGTAAATTTTGTCAAATAAAAGAATAGAGATTCAACTGAAAAAGATTATTTGTATTGAATTTATCTTGTGTGAGTTATGACTTTTTGTGACATTACTTCCTAAATCAACAAGGTTAAAACAGCGTAAAACAGCGTAAAACAGTACAAGGTAATATCATGTATAAAAATAAATAAATAAATAAATAAAAATTACACCAATTTGAAAAAAGACAATCAGAAAAAAAATAATCAGAAAAGAAAAATAATTTAAAAAAACACAAATAAATGCATCTATATAAAAGCTATAAAATTTATCATATAATACATACAGCATATTATAACATATGTTCAAATTTAAATTATATTTGCATTACTGGTGCTAAAATTAACTGTAGCATATTTTCCACTGACACAAATATGGAAGAAGATATGTAATTCTAAATCACTCCCTTTTTAATATACAATAAACAATTAAATATAAAACATTATGTAAGGATATAAATATAAGAAGAAGGCTAAGTATAAAATTATTTACAACCCAATTCTGAAAAAGTTGGGACTGTATGGAAAATGCTCATTGAAATTTAGGGATTTGTAAATGTAAAAATCATACAAAAAATGTATGAAATGTATGAAAAGACAAGGTATTTGTTGTTTTACCCAATCAACTGCATAGTTTTTTGTATCATGTATCCTCATATTCAGGGAGTCTCAGCAAGTTTTCTCTTGCCACTGTTGCCTCTGGCTTGCTGATTAGACAATTATAATTAATTTACAATGTCCATTGTTAAAAGTGCTATACAAAAAGTAGAAGAAAGCCATTATTTTTATACACAATGTATACATTACTACATACTACATGCTTTAGGGGCTTCTACAATGTGATGAGTGAAATGTTTGTGGTCTTGAATATAATGTAGAACACTCCAAATACTCACAAAACAAAACTTTAATATACAGTGCCTTGCGAAAGTATTCGGCCCCCTTGAACTGTTCGACCTTTTGCCACATTTCAGGCCTCAAACATAAAGATATAAAACTGTAATTTTTTGTGAAGAATCAACAACAGGTGCGACACAATCATGAAGTGGAACAAAATTTATTGGATAT
>JAFFST010005956.1:148604-159943 GCA_022414735.1 Noturus placidus
CATAACGTTTTGCATTGTTGCCAAAAAGTTCGAGCACCTTCTTCCACATGTTTGGTGTGTCTCCCAGGTGGCTTGTGACATACTTTTAACGACACTTTTTATGGATATCTTTGAGAAATGGCTTTCTTTGCACTCTTCCATAAAGGCCAGATTTATGCAGTATACGACTGATTGTTGTCCTATGGACAGAGTCTCCCACCTCAACTGTAGATCTCTGCAGGTAATCCAGAGTGATCATGGGCCTCTTGGCTGCATCTTTGATCAGTCTTCTCCTTGTATGAGCTGAAAGTTTAGAGGGACGGCCGGGTTTTGTTAGATTTGCAGTGGTCTGATACTCCTTTCATTTCAATATTATCGCTTGTACAGTGCTCCTTGGGATGTTTAAAGCTTGGTTAATCTTTCTGTATCCAAATCCGGCTTTAAACTTCTCCACAACAGTATCTCGGACCTGCCTGGTGTGTTCCTTGTTCTTCATGATGCTCTCTGTGCTTTAAATGAACCTCTGAGACTATCACAGAGCAGGTGCTTTTATACGGAGACTTGATTACACACAGGTGGATTCTATTTATCAACATTAGACATTTAGGTCAACATTGGATCATTCAGAGATCCTCACTGAACTTCCGGAGAGAGTTTGCTGCACTGAAAGTAAAGGGGCTGAATAATTTTGTACGCCCAATTTTTCAGTTTTTTATTTGTTGAAAACGTTTGAAATATCCAATAAATTTCGTTCCACTTCATGACTGTGTCCCACCTGTTGTTGATTTTCACAAAAAAATTCAGTTTTATATCTTTATGTTTGAGGCCTGAAACGTGGCAAAAGGTCGAACAGTTCAAGGGGGCCGAATACTTTCGCAAGGCACTGTATCAACTTTGCATACATATATGTGCTCTCTCAGCGACATCATAGCTGCACTTGAACTGCTGCACTCTGAACTGCTTGTATGTCACACTGACAGGTGTATTGAAGCAATGATATAAAGCATACATTGCCTCTGACAGATGATTTGCTATCGGCTAACATCATCATATTATTTCAAAATATTACATCCCCTTTCTTTTGAATAAACAAGGTACTGTTTATATATTCAGAAAAAGCAAAAGTTTGTTTCAGACATTGCTCATAACTTGTATTTGTCACGATTCCCCCTGTTGGCCAGCTGTGGCACTGCACCATGGCTGGATCTGGCGCCCTCTGGTGGCCGAACACTTGCAGTGACTATCCTCAGTGTGCCGGTGGACTCCATTTCCCAGCAGCCACTGCTGGTCACGTGGGTTCACTCAGGGTCACATGGATTCTGGCACTTGTGCCTTGTTTTGGTTAACGAACACTGGGGGTGTATATATAGTGCTAGTAGAGCACATAGTTTTTGTCTTTCGTTGTGTGTGTGAGAATGTGTTTAAACTCCTGTCACAGTGCTTAGGTAATCAGCCGGAGAAGTAGGCTTTGTTCCTCGTTTATATGCCTGAGAAGCAGGTTTTGTTTTCATGTTTATTAGCTGAAGTATTTTTGTTCCTAGGCCTTTTTCAGGGTATCATGCTGGTGTTTGCTTTATTTGTGTTGACCTGAGAATTTACCCAATAAATCAGCGAAATCCAGTCTGCGCCTGTTTCCGCCTCATTCAACCCAACGTGACAGTATTTTAATAGACTAACCAACTGAAACATTCATGTGCTGTAAGATATTGAAATATCCTTGAAATGAATACTTATTCAAATTTTAAGTAGTATGAAACACTGACACTGCTTTTACATTGTTACATTTTACTATTAAGGGCAGTACACCCTTGTACATTCACAGGACTAGAATAACACTAGGTTATGGTTCTGTGAATTGAAGGTTGAGAAGTTTCATCAATGTGTTCAAGTGTGTGTGTGATGTCATTGTGTGTTGTGTTGTGAAGTGATGCTGTGCAGGATTCATCATCCCCATGTCTCAGGACTTCAGTACAAGTGTTGCTATGTTGTTTAGTATCCAATAGATGGCATCTGTTTCTCCGATATTTCTGTCCATCAGCAGTACACACATGATAAGATCTTTCTAGGTTTGATGAAAATAGCATGTTTCCAATAGCCTTTCTCCTGTTTTCTACAGATGTGCCCATTGAAAATGTGTGACAGAGGAAAAGATCCTACGATTTCATGCGGTATAATGCGGTATCGCGCGCATGCTGTGGGCACAGGAAATACAAGACCAGTAGGGGACAGTCATGCTTCATTTGAATAAACATGGCTTGCTAGTAGATACAGTAGTTCTGCTTGGACCTATACTATATACACATATATTATTTTACTAACCAAACAGTGCTGTTTCTTGTACTGAAGGCAATGATCTGCTTTTGCTTTGCCCGCGGATCTGTGAACCTCTCTCAGAACCATTTTGAAACAAGCAGCAGAGCACATTAAATGTTGTCGAGCCAGAAAAAAATGGAATGTGAGGTCGGTTAGATTTAAGAAAAAATCTTACGTATGGTTTACATAAAAATATTACGTTTCTCATTAAAACTTATGACAAGCCTAATTTAAACAAGTTTCTAATTACAAGATTGATTGTGATCGAGTCACGAAGTATAGGTAATTATAGTATATAAATTAATGTAGCTAAAGGATGTCTACTAGAATGGCACAATGGTAGCATGCAGGATTTAATATGCCAGTGACTGGAGTTCGTGGCTTAGCTCAGTTTAATGTTTTAAATGAGCAGGGTTTTTTCACTATAGAAAGTTCCTCAAGGTAACATTGAATGAATTCCATCTTCACCTTTCTTGCCAATGGAAACTTTTGTTCTTTTCTTAGATTAAATGTTTTACTATTTAAAAACTGGCTTAAAGTGAACACAAAAGTCCACATACTGATAAAAGCTCACTGAATTTATTTAATTCAAATTCGTACATCGGTTCCACGTGATTCAATAGTGTTACATTAACAATTTGTTTTTGTACATCAAACATGATTTTATCCAATATTTTCATTTATAGAAAATGCAATTATATTTTTTCCTTTTCCTTCATAAACACACATTTCACCTGTCATATTTAAATAAAATGTATATGAAGACAGAACACTGGGTATAAGACAGGAAACACATTGGATAGGATGCAAGTTCACCAGGGCTCCATGCATGCACACTTTCACATCTAGGGACAATTTATCTAGCCAATCCACCTACTGGCATATTTTTGGGAGGTGCAACGAAGCCCATGCAAGCGCGAGGAAAACATGTTCAGAAACTCTGCACAGACAATAACCTGAACTCAGGATCAAACCTTGGACCCTGGAGCTGTGAAATGCCACCATGTGAATCGCCTTTGTTTAAACTGTGTCTTTAAAATAACACAAAACAAATATGATTTATTGCAAAGAGCAATCTAAGCATTTTCCACAAACCACGTCTGCTACACTGGTGGTTGGTGAATATCTATTTATTTTCTGTTGTCATTCATGTTGTTTGTTATTTTCAAGGCAAAATTTATCATTAACAATAATTCAAAAGTAAACCTCTTACAAAAACCTAAAGTGCTCTTATATTTAAGCATTTTTACCTCTCACTCATGAAATGCTCTCATTCATAAAATGTGCGAACATTTTGTTTATGAAACATTGCTGTGTTAATGTCAAATGTAAAAGTAGCAAAAGTGAGAGCACTTAATGCAATGTTAAATAATTTTCCATAATTTGAGAAATAGATCACTTTGAGAGAGTAAATGTCAAAGGTAAATTGTAGCTAAATGTTAGATGTATAGTGGTAAGGCTAAGAAATGTTAGAGGTGTAGTGGTATGGCTAAGAAAATTGTACGCACGCACACGCACACACGCACACACACAAAACCCTTTGAAAATAAAAACCCAGCTTCATAAATGCCTATGCCTGCAAAGATAATCAAAGATAATAAGTTTATTGGTTTATTCAGCAATCATATGTCTGATAAACATGCAAAGATAAGGATTCTAATGTACATACACACATACATACACACACACACACACACACACACACACACATACATATATAAAGTTTTACTGCTTAGTGCATAAAATATGTGTTTGATTTATTATAAAATTTATTACTAGATTATAAAATATAAGGTTGGGATGATTATTTGTACAAACCGTATTTAATAATATGTGCTTATTGTGACTCTAATTAGAAAAATGACATACTCTAGATTCTTCAAAAGTACAAGATCAGATTTGATTACATTAAGCAATTTCAATTATCTGAGGACCTCCTGTTATTAATATTGAACTTGGGAATTGCTGGAGCAATAACTATTCCTTTAAGATAACAAATCTCTTGTGTTTTTGATATTGAAAGTATGTGCTATTAGTTAGTATAAGTTTAGTTAATAAATAAAAACATAAGTATAAAAAATAAGAGTGACTTACGGTTCAGCCTTTTTAACTTCTGTTCTCTGTTCAAGTGAAGATGACCAATATAGATTTTTATTAAACTACAAAAATACTATTAATGTATTGTTAATGTAACAGTAAATATAACAGTTAAATAACAGTTTTTAGCCTGAAGCCTCATGTGCTTGGTTCAATGATAATAATTATATAATAAACATGAACAATTATTTTATTTATGTTAAGAGATCATGTTTTAATAACTTAGAATAACATGATAAAAAGTATATAAAAAATGTCTGTAAGGGACATCTTCAGACTCTATAATTACGTATACAGTGGAGGAAATAAGTATTGGATGCATCAACATTTTTTCAGTAAATATATTTCCTATGAGGCTAGTCACATGGAATTTTCTCCAGACATCAGTATTAACTCAGGAAATCTGGAGATATAAAGAATTCCATAAAGAAGTCCATAAATAAAGTTATGTTTAATGGAATGACACAGGGGAAAAGTATTGAACATGCTAACTGAAATTTATTTAATAATTAGTGGAGAAGCCTTTGTTTGTAATGACAGCTACAAGATGCTTACTGTATGATGATATTCATGGGCCTCAGTATTCAGGTGTGATTTTGGCCCATTCTTCTAAACATAGTCTTTAAATCTCGTTCAATTGGATTCAAGTCAGTTGATAGACTGGGCCATTCCAACACCTTGAATTTTTTTCTCTGAAACCAATTAAGAGTTTCCTTTGCTGTATGCTTTGGATCGTTGACCTGCTGGAAGTCCAACCACAGCTCATAATCATCCTGGTGGATGGCAGAAGATTCTTCTCAAGAATATCCTGGTAAAGGGCTCCATTCATCGCTGCTTTATTTGTATGAAGTCTGTCAGTACCACGTGATAAAAAACAGCACCATACCATAATGCTTCCACCTCCAAACTTCACAGTTGGTATAGTGTTTTTAGAGTGATGCGCAGTGCCATTTCTTCTCCAAACAAAATTTTGCTCTCGTATGACCAGACTACACTCTCCCAGGTTTGTCCAAATGAGTTGTAGCAAACTTTAAACGAGATTTGACATGCCTTTTGTTTAGTAATGGAGTCTTGCGGGGTGAGCGTGAGCAGTGGCGTGGAGCATTGCCTATTGTTTTCTCTGTGACGATGGCACCTGCTGCCGTGTTTCTTGGGCTAATCTTCTGACTATTCTTCTTATGCCCTGGTCAAAACCTTGTGAGGAGCTCCTGTACATGGCCGGTTGATGACTTGGTGATGTTGCTTCCACTTGCAGATAATGGCCCCAATGGTGCTTACTGGAGCACCATAAGATGTTTCTTGTGTGACACCTTAGTAACGAAAAGCCTTTTATAGACCATCAATTTACTAACCCAGCTGATATTTATTTGCACAGATAGGAGGTATAATTGCTTAAAGGTTTCAGCTGGTCCCTTGCCTTACCTTGGATAATTGCTTTTTTCTTAGCGTGCTCAATACTTTTTTCCTGTCTCATTCAACTTTATTGCACATAACTTTATGACTTTAATGTTGTGAATTCTTAATATTTCCGGATTTCTTCAGTTTATACTGATAAATTTCATGTGAATTGCCTGTCACGAAATGTAGGCAGAGACAGAAGCAAGTGCAGGTAGGCAGATTAAATAACAATTTCAAAGGGTAAGGCAAAATCTGTGTTCAATAAACAGGCAGAGGTTGGGCAATCAGGCAAACAGACAAAACTAGACAAGGCAGAGAATCGAGGTCAAGAACGTAAACAATGGACAAATATCACTTTGGCAAAACATGTGTATAAGGCTTGGATAATGACAGACAAGTAAAATGAACGTTTACTTCACAAAGTCTGAGTGTTCACAAAGTCCTTTAAGGTGAGCATGTGCGGGAAGTGTAGTCCTTGCAGCCATGTTTGTAGTTAGTGGTGCTTCCTGAGAAATGGAGTTGCTGGTTTGCTGTGATATGACATAGGCTCATTGGAAATATATTTACTGAAAAAAATTGATGCATCCAATATTTATTTCCCCCGCTGTATATACTCCATTTGGTGCTTTTTGGCTATAAAGTATCACATAAAACCATACCACCTCTCTTTCATTAAGCCATAGGAAGTATTTCTTGTCATTGAATCTACACCTTGTGACAAATTGGTATCTGTTACCAAAGCCTGTTAATCATGATTGGTGATCTATTTAACAATCAGATCCTCCATTATTAAACACTTAAACTACTTTAAAATACAGCCACAATGCACTGGGCCAAACCACACTACTTCACGCTTATTAGATTTAACCATTTTCAGTTACTTGTGAAACTCAGCTATACTTCTGACACAGGTCTGAAATGATGAAACAGTACCTTGGTCTGATGGAGTTCATTTATAATATTTTTAATTACTTTAGAATTCTTGAGTAACTTTAGTATTGTACATAATACCTGAACTCCTCCTACTATCTTCCTGTGAAACAAAACATGTAGAATGGCATCTCTATTTCTATCAAAATAGTTACATTTGCAGCATTAAGCCCTGTTCACATGAGGATGTCACGGCTCCGGGACGGCGGAGAAGGAGGTTGGACGCAATTGCAGTATGAACAGTGCTTTATTTACAAAAGTGTCACAGTATATTCCACAACGTAAATCCAAGACGAAATTCCAATAGAGATAATCCAGAGGCAGGCGAGGGTCAGGCGATCATGCAGACAGACTTAAACAGGGATAGGCAGAAGACGAGGTGTTGTCACGGAAAAACGGGTTCGGTACACTATTCACAAAACGGGATATCCAGGAAAGCTAATAGCTAACTGCTATGGCACAGAAACACGCAGACGGAGGTACTAGACGGGTTAGTGGAGGAACCCGTCTAGACCATACTAACTTGGACCAAAACAAACACGGGACTTGGAACCGGAAACCAGACTGGTCTAAACAAGTATACTAGACTTACCCGACGACAGAAACAGAGACATACATTCAATATTCCGCGCCGAGTGCTCGCAGTTGTATGGTATAAATACACACTGAATCATTGCGTGAGATTACTAACAGCTGCAGGCACTTGTAGCACGTGACAGCTAAACACACGCGTAAACCAGGGAGGAGGCATGACAAACAAATGTAAACAAAAGTCCACGTGTGTGCAACTGTCAAAGAAGTCCGCTACTGAGCTGAGCAAATGCAGCGCGCATGCATGGCGCATGCGCACTGCTTCCGATGAGAAACAAGACAGAACCGGCCAAGGTGCAGTGCCGCACCTGGCCAGCAGGGGGAATCGTGACAGAGGACAATTTTTGCAGGGCAAAAAACAGTGGCTGTCAATAGAAGTGTTAACACCCAGCCATAAAAAACTGCAGGGTTATGCATGTAACCCTGTTCCCTGAGAAGGGAACGAGACGTCGCATTTAGCATAACAGTATGGGAACTGTATGGCGTGACCGGTATCTGAAGCTTGTGTAAAATCATGCCTCTACTTATAGGCCTGCCATGATCAGGTGACGCGTAAGGTGATGATCAGGTGACCCGACGTTAGCTTTCAAAGGGAACGTTGACGTTGCATTTAGCATAACAGCATGGGAACGGTAATACCCTCTCCGTCATACTGAGGGTATGACCTGTTCAAAAATACCCAAGCCCGAGGGTCACTGCAAGACACTCGAGCCCGGGGTGGAATGAATATCCAGGCTGTAATAACAAATGAATGTGTGTGGCGTAGACCACCCTGCAGCCGCACACACATCCTGCAAGGATAACCCTTTGAACAAAGCCTTCGAGGAGGCGACCGCCCTAGTGAAATGAGCTCTTATGGCCAGAGGCGTGGCAAGACTGCATGTCGTAAGACCTAGAGATTGCTTCCACTATCCAAGTAGAGATGCACTGCTTTGACACAGCATCACTTTTCCTGTCGCTGCCAAAGGAGACCAGTAGCTGCTCTGACTTCCGCCACTGGACGTAAGTACAGAGAGCCCTTACTGGACACAGCAGGTGCATACTCTCTTGTTCCGTGGAACAGAGGAGGGCAGAAAGCCTGCAACACCACAGGGTGGGCAGCCGATGTAGGCACTTTAGGAGTATTATCCGGCCTAGGATACAGGAAGGCTTTGGCTAATCCTGGGGTAAAGTCAAGGCAGGAAGGAGCAACAGAGAGAGCTTGTAGACCTCCCACAACCTTGAGAGATGTCACGGCCAGTAAAGGAGCTAACTTTAAAGTCAGAAGCATCTCAGAGGCTGACTCTAAGGGCTCAAATGGGGGCCCCGACAGACCTTCCAGGACCACAGAAGGTCCCAGGAAGGTATGCATAGCCTGCAGATGGTCCTCAGCTGTCTGACACCATGCATGAACCTCAAAGTTAGAGGATGGAATAATGGCTGTAAACCTCTCTCCCTTCGGGAACGGGGTACATGTTCTATGGCCCAGTTGTCCAAAAGGGAACTTACTTCCTGCACTAACGTTGGGCTCTGGTCTGTGCTGACTGCTGTGTTGAGCACACCTGTGAACGAGGGGGGGGTCAAGCTATACACTAGACCTGGTAACCCATTCTATGGTAGACAGGACCCATGGAGACACATTTGGCAGTAGTTTGCACGCTGCCCGATGGTCTTTTAGTGACGTTAACTATTCCACATTCTATTGGAGGGAAAGCATCAGGTTTTCGTTGCCCTGTGTAGGCTCGCTGACCAGAGAACACTGAAAACTTGGGGACGCCTTGGCTAGGGGAGGCCCAACAGTAGCACTTGGGGTTACCTGCCCTAACAACCTCATGTCTCCAGATACATCACTCCACGGCCCCTCAGGACCGCTCTTCTTTGCCTGCTTGGACTTTATGATCTGCCATTGGTGGAGAGAGGTAGCTCGCAAGCGCCTCCTCCACCTTGAGCATAACTAAATAGCCATGCCGTTCATCCCCACAAGTGCCAAATAAGCCAACATCGTGGCGTTATGAATATGGTTTATGCGTGGTTTTCCCCCACATTGCTTTTTTGAAGCCTGAGATTTTGTCATGCACTTCTGGAAGACAGGGGAGTTTCTGCAGTGTGAGGGATTTACTTTCACTGATTAATCACTTCAAGCAGCTCTTTATATGCTGCTCTCGGTTTTTAACACACCCTTCTAACTCCAGAGGAGTCAGAGAGAAATTATTACCTTTTGACTTTCCATAGCGGAAGGAGGAGTCCGCTCTCTTTTCCTCTAAAACAAAAAAGGGATAGAAAAGTTAAGAAATTTTGAGAAAATATAGAGTAGAAATGAAGCATTTTTGTCAAACAGACATGCAGTCTCACTGTAGATAATAAGGCGTGCCGCACAGGTGCCATATATATATCATGCGACGTGCTTAATTCCCACGTCAACTGATCATGGCAGGCCTATAAGTAGAGGTATGATTTTACACAAGCTTCAGATACCGGTCACACGTAAGGCGTTCCCATACTGTTATGCTAAATGCAACGTCGAAGTTCCGTTTGAAAGGGAACGAGTGGTGTCAAAGCGTAAAAAATTTTTCATGTCGGGTCATTTTTGTTTTTTGTTTTTTTTCAACGCGCTGCTTCAAAAACTGGCTAGCTAAAACAAGATTCGTGCTTTTGTTCATGTGCCTGGAGCCTCTAAAGGCGGGCTGTCAGACGTACGGCCCGCGGTGGTTCAATCCGGCCCGCATGATGAATTTTGAAAGTGAAAAAATGCATAAAAGTCACAAACTTGAATTTTTTTTTCATAAAACGCTATTCCTAAATTTTCCGCTAGGGACGCACTATTTCAGTCAGATTAGAAGACTCAGACCGAACAGCAGATGGCAGCAATTCGCCATCTGCTGTTTGTTATTACGGTGTAGTCTAACTTGTTTTCTACTCGCCCCCACACCCTCATTAGCCAAAATGTCTTTGTAAAAAGGAGAAAAGTGAATACTACTTTTCTCATTTTTTGACAAAGGACCACAAGATGCCAAGTTTGAGGAGCAAAAACAAGGTAGTCTAGACATGACTAACTCCTTTAAAATGCAGCATCAGACACTGAATGCACGTAAAGAATACAGTTCTGTGAAAATGAATCCTTGCTGTAGTAATAGTTAAAAAATGTGCAATTTCATGTTAGTCAACAGCTTCACTACAAACGAGTCTGGTTTGGTGGAATCCTATTGTTCATGCTATGCCATAAATTTTAAAGTGCAATACTATATTTTTCAGTTCCAAATACCTGTGACTTAATATTTTCTGCATTTATATGAACACTGTGACCAGTTGTAATGGATGCATGTAAAAGATAATCAGAAGAAAATGGCACATGTTTGTCTTACGAAATCTGAGGTTGTTCATGATATGTTTTGTAAAAGGATATTTCATTAAATATGAAGATGTTCCTAATGTACTTGTACTCCTTTGCACGAAAACAAAGTGGGAAACATGGATTTATTGTTATTTATAGGTAATTGTGCTCTGATTTTACTGACCCGGCCCACTTGACGTCTAATTAGGCTGTATGATGGCGTTCAAGTACTTCATCGTCTTGCCGACGATGCAGATGCAAACACCTACCATTTTAGTGAGAGTGCATAAGTGTCAAACCTGAAATATTTTTTTTATACTTTATTAGCTCACTGCTAATAAATCCTTTTGCCTATACACATAAACAAGGTGTCCTTGGAAAGCACTAGATTCAAAATGGCACACTAAACACTATACATTTATGATGTTTATTATTGTGGCTATTTTAAAAAAAATTTGGACATTGAAATGCAAGCATATATTCTAAATGATCCATTTAATTCTTTCAGTGTTGCTTTCTACACTAAATAGCATTGTTTGTTTCTTTGTCTCTTCCCTGCAAATGATAATCCACTGATTGATAGTCCATTGTAAGACGATTCTTACAATATTAAAACCATTAGTGCCTGGGAGGAGGAATTGGGTCTGGAACTTGAGGAGGATTACTGGGGCAGAGTGTTAGATAATATACGGACCACCACGTCATGCGCTAGACTTAGTTT
>JAFFST010005956.1:163288-181242 GCA_022414735.1 Noturus placidus
AATAAACACCTTCATTTACAAATTGCATTTTGTGTTTACTTGGGTTGTCCTTGACTATTGTTTAAATTGGTTTGATGTTCCGAAACACTTAAGTGTGACAAACATGCAAAGGAACAGGAAATGAGGAAGGGGGCAAACACTTTTTCACACCACTGTATCAATTAGTCAGTCTTATGGTTCCATTAATGTATTCATAAAAATGCAGCCTGCATTTTTTATAAAGTTATTAAATTATAGTTACAATGACTGATTAATAATACATATGCATTATTAATGCATCAATAATGCAAAAAAAAAAACTAGTTCATGTTTTTTTCCCTTTAGGTTGGATTATAGTAATTAATGCTGAATGGATGTTCCAGTAGGTGCATAAACAAGCTCCAGTTAGTCCAGAATGCAGCAGCTAGAATACTTACTAGAACCAAAAGATATAACCACGTCACCCCAGTCTTATCCACAATCTTATCTTGCATTGGCTCCCAATCAAATTTAGCACTGATTATACAATACTGATATTGAACTACAAAGCACTGTGGTCTCATGCTGCAGTACCTGAGTGAACTTCTGAACTTTTATTATCTGCCAAGTCTATATAAATCAAAAGGTGCAGGCTCTTTGTTGGTACCTTGAAAAGTGAAGGCTATAGCAGTTTTCTCTTCTACAGCCCCACAGCTATGGAACAGCCTTCCAATTAGTGTTCGGGATTCTGTTGTACATTCTGTTGTCAATTTGACTTGATCTGGATGTATGAGAGACGAACAATATGAAATAAGAATTATGCAGAAAAGTGTTATAAGAATTCTGTAATTTTAAACTCTTAACAGCATGAAGTATTTTAAGAAGTATGAAGGTTTCACAAGAGTGTGTTTCAGCAGCTTCATGAGGTTCAGCATTTATATACTTGCTTGGGGAAACAAACAGTTATTGTTTTAAGTAAAAACTAATTATTAAAAGTACATTTTGATTCAGAAATAATGTACATGTATATTAACTTGATTGTGTATATTTATCCTAGAAAGAAATTTGAATAATAGCTACTCTTTTATCAAAAAGGGTATTATTGTCTTTAAAACAATAATTTATATATATATAGAATCTAACAAATCTTTAAATATATAAATCTTTATGCAAATTTTTAAATATATGTGTGAATCAAGCACAGTAGACTTCAGTGAAACTGTTGAAACACCTTAGATAAGTAGATAAAACATTTTTAAGATAAAAACACAAATCATGTCACTTATGAGCTGAATGACTGAAAACCTAAACAAACCTCATAAACATTACATTTATTTATCCATTCATCTGCATCGGGTAGGGTCACGATCAACTTAGAGCAGCAACACACCCTGGATGCTATGATGCCAGGGGATCTCTCTCTCTCTCTCTCTCTCTCACTCACTCTCTGGGATATGACAGACACTTGTTTATCCTGAACCTAAATGAAATGGATGTACTGAGGACAACTGTGTTTTATCAATCGGTTTTAAGAACTTGGTCCTCTCTTTTAAAGGCAACCAGGACAGGCAACCAACGAAGAGCTCTCATTTAACAATGCACTGATCCCAGCAAGAATGCTGACAGTGAGGAGCATTTGCCAGCACCTTTACAAAGCTCGACTAACCAAGCTTGGAGGACTGAGGGCTGGCAAAACCTGGAAGTCTCCCATTGTATTGAGCGAGGAGACAGGAATCCAGTCCCATTGCCTGCTGCAGGAGATGCTGAGGGAGGTGATCCTAGCACTGCCTCCAGAGTTTAGGGAGGCTCTAGAACAGGGATCTGGAGGAGACTGGCAATGTTTCCCCTCCCTCTCCATTTCTGCAGCGGTTGAAAAGCAGGAGGAAGAACACGGAAAACTACTCTCTTTTAGCACACCACAGCTGACGGACATTGAAAACGCTTCCAAAATGACCTTGCATGCAGTCAGTGTGAAAGTCACGCATCAAAACTCTCTGACTGGCATGAAGCAGTCAAGGTGGTCGGACCTAGTGGTACCAGTCACTTCCCCACGGGGCTGCTGGAAGTCCTTGTACAAGTCCCCTATGAAGACTTATACTAACAGAGAGCCTGTTTATTTTTTGGCCCTAAATACTCAGTTGCACAGAAAGAAAAGATATGCATATGATATTTTATAAGAGGCCAGGCCAAACTAGCTATCTAGCTCACACAAAAAAAATTAGATGAAAGGCAATGGAACACTGTGGAAACATTTTTAAGGCCAGACTCAGACCTGAATTTGTTTACTCAAAAATTACATATAGACTGCAGGACTTCTGTAATGATTGTAGGCAGGGCAAGAAGCACCTGCTCTTCAATGGAATGCTTTTAAAGATACTATTTATGTCATTATGTGCAACTTGTGCAAATAAGGGTTTATTTGAATTTTTAAACCAAAGTATTATGAATTTCTAATCATTACATGTTTGTGCATGTATTTACTTCTCATTTATTAATATAACAGGTAATTAGTTAACAGGTTAAATAGTTAACAGGTGATTTATTAATTTAACAGGTAACTAAAAATTTAAATAGGTAATTAGAAATACTATTTATTTGATGTAAGAATGCTAGACACTTCATCTACATCTATTTTTTTTTAGTAGTTTTTCCCTTATTATTTTTTTAAACATTCACTTTCCCCTTAGGTTATACTAACTTTCTCTTATTTCGAACAGCCTCTGAATACAATTTGGAAGTAAATTATTATATACTTTATACTTTATTTGGACAGTATAAAAATCAACTAAATCAACAAATTTTAAAATATGCAATTTAATAAATAATATATCTGTTGGTTAGTAATAGTCAACATGTTTTACAATCCTTATTGCTCTTTTCTGTAACATATTTTTTAATTTATTTTGGTTGTATATGTATGACCCCACAACTCCACACAATAAGTAATGTATGGAACTATGAGTGAACAATACTATATATATATATATAGTATATATATATATACTGTATACAATGAGTTTTCATTTAAAATATATGTAATATTGCAATGGATTTAGACATTTAAATTTTTGCATTATTTATATGTGGTTTCCAGCATAATTTATGATCTACAATAACACCAAGAAATTAATTTTCATACACTCTTTCTATTTTCCTAATTTCAGCTTTATTACTTTGCCAATTACTAAATATTATGAACTTTGTTTTACTTAAATTCAATGAAAGTCTGTTATCATCAAACACCCACATATTATTATACATTGCAGTGGAATTCTCTTCTATCAGTTCAATCACTGCCATTGAGTAAATGTAAATGTAATCTGAATAAAAAAATAATAATAATCAGCCGATTAATTGATTATGGAATTAATTGTTAGTTGCATCCCTAATGTTACCATAGTACTTAGTAAACAAAATTATGTGTATACATTATTAAAGACATTGAAAGATTTTGAAATGATCTCTTTAGAAACAATTGGGGAAAAAAACGAAGCAGTGCTAATAGGAAAGTGGGAAAGAGGTACTCCCAAATTGGTTAAGTTGGAAAAAAAATCGATTGAAAGTATTTGGGAGTATTTTTAGGCAATAAAATGAAAATGGGAAGGAACAATTGAAAAACTTAAGGGTCATCTTATGGAATGGAAATGGATTGTAAAGATGTTATCATACAGGGGACGCATTCTCATTATTAATAATTTGGTGGCTCTCTTTTATGGCACCACCTGGCTTGTATTGATCCACCACCAGGTTTAATTGCAAAATTTAATCTGTTCTAATAGATTTTGGGGGTTAAAATGCATTGGGTACCACCTAATGTATTGTATCTACCAAAAGGAAGATGGACAAGGACTTGCAAAGCAGCATTTCAACTACAATATATACAGCAATTTCTTACTTGTCCAGAGAACTAAAGTTGGAAAACAGTGGCCATTTTAAAGACTGTTGAAGGACTATGATTGGATAAATCATTGTTCTTGGCAGATCCCAGAAAATCAGCATTCAGGATGTCGGAGTTCTACAGTAATCTTTTTCAAATAAGGGCCCTTTTTCAAGTGAAAAGGACTGAGTTTATGTTTGGACATTTCAGATGCATGTGGGACATCTAATTACAGCATTCATTAGATCCAATATTATAACACTTGGGTGTTTAATAAAATTGACTAGTCTAAGTTTTGGAAGAGTTGAAGATGTAGTGGCTTTTTAAGAGTTAAATCTGTTAGATTTGTTACAAAAGTACTACTGAAATTACAGTCTGTTTTTACAACAGAAGGAACCAAAATGCTTCAAGGTTACTGTAAGGGAGAGTTTATCCCTAATGAAAAAGACTCGTTTCCAAATCTGTTTCTTTCACCAAATTAGCTGAATACATAGGAATTTTACTGGAGCCTGAAACGTTGACAGATATGAATTTGCATGTAAGTAGTGGTAAAAAAGTTGTATAAAGCTTATGTAAATTCTTTTAACAAAAAGGGATTATATAAAAGAGTTGACACACCATAGTGCACTGTTTCTGAGATGGGTAAAAATGTCAGAATAGAATAGAAAGCACTTTACAAGCCACAGTTGACTCAAAGAGCTGGAGACATACAATAGAGAATTTTTCATTTTATTATTGCTGTTAATGCTTTTATTTTTGTTTTAAATCCAAATGTTGGCTAAGAATGTCCCTTTTGTTGTCAAAGGGAGACTATTTTTCACACTTTATGCACTTTCCAAGGCTTAAGCCTTTATTTAATGTTTTGCAAAATCTTTTTAATTGTTTTAATGAGGAGTTTTCTGTGCAAACATTTATTTTAATTTTATAATTTAGTCAAAAATTAAAGTACAAGTATTTGTTGCATTTTTATTTTTGGGGAAAGTCAAAATGGCTATTTACATTAGTGGAAGAGATAGAAATTGAACAAAAAAGTTAACAATGTTGAAATGGTGTTCACAGCTTTGATCAAATAAAGGCTTTTAACTGAACTTTGTTTTTACAAAACTATGGACTCTAGGGATGCATTGATGCCAATACAGTGCTCATGAACTTGCACTCGTACTTGGAAAAAAGTGTTTCGATACCAAAAACGGATACCATACAATGTAGTGTACGTACAGCACTCATTGCACAGACATTGCCATACAAAGAAATAGCAGCAGTAGAGCACAAAATGTCCATGGTTTGGAGGTACTTCAAGATTAATGACACAAATCAAAGCGTAGCAGACTACAAACTGTGTTCTGCCAAAACTTAATAAAACATCTGAAGGCTAAACATAAAAGCGAGTATGACGAATTTAGCGCTAGTTGCAGCATGCAACAACTAACTTTGCAACAAACATTAGCAAGGCGAGAAAAAATGTCGGCATATAACCCCAAGGCAGTGAAAATAACAGAGGCACATACCCAATATATTGTTCTTGATGATCAACCACTGTCAATCTTTCATAACGTAAGATTTTAAAGTCTTCTTAATGTTTAGGAGCCCAAGTAAGACATTCCCAGACATTATCATATTACAGACTTGGTGAAAAAGCATATCATGAGCTGCAAGCGAAGCAGTTTCGTGGCTTGCATTCAGGCCAGGCAATAGCAAGTGTATTTGAGGAAATGATTGAAACTTGGTCCATTTCAAAAAGTTCTGTCCATGTTGTACTCTGTGACAGTGCCAAAAATATGATAATGGGGACTGATACTGCTGGACTGCCAAGCCTTTCATGTGTTGCTCACACCCAAAACCCGTTCTCCTGCATTGCAACTATACTGGATCCAAGGTAACTAAATAGTCTAATATGTGTATTGAAATTCATTTTGATTCATTATAACTGTTAGGTTAAACTGCAACATGGACTCCATTTCCCAGCATACACAGTGGTCTACAAACATGGCCACCCCGTACTTCCCACAACACACATACACGCTCACATTCGCCAGTCATTTAATGATACACACCTGTTTACAATCACTTACTCATCACTGTGCACTTTTATAAACCTCACCACGAAGTAATTGCTCAGCTTACTTTGTGTTCGGTTATTACCAAGCCATTTATTTTGCTCTGTGTTCCCTGGTTTTGATCTTTGCCTTTGCTCACGTTTTAGATAACTTTGAACACGAGTTTGCTTTACAATTTTGATTTGTCTGCATATTTAATAAACTACACAATCACCTGAACTTGCATCCCACTTTGAGTCTGTGTTCTCACAATAACATATTAAAATGTATGAATATGCACTTTTGTGGTTGTTTATTATCATTATTATAACACTTTATTACTGATGATTTACTGATTTAGATATGGATGTCAGTTCACTAAATTTCCTTTTAACGTTTACTTTTAGGTCATTGTTATTTACTAAAATAATTTGACATAAAGCAATAAAATTTGACATACGAAAATAATTTGACATAAAGCAATAAATTGACATAAAGCCATAAAATTTGACATATGAAAATAATTTGACATAAAGCAATAAATTGACATAAAGACATAATTTGACATATTTACTAAAATAATTTGACATATTGTGCATATCCTCAGCAAATGTGTTTCCTGTTGTAGATATAAAGATAGGTTCTTTTCCAACACCGACAGAGCCAAGGAGCCCAAAGAAATTGTGATGCTGGAGCTACAGAAAATGTCTGCTGGAGAGGCAGCCAAACTCAAGGAGCAGAATGAACTGCCTACTGGAAGGCCTTGCAAGGACTAGCCCAGTAGCAGTCTGGATAGCATTTTTGATGAAATTGCAGATGAGCATGCATCTGTATCACTGAGCAGTGTTCCAGTAGCTGGTGCCATACAGTTGGAAACATATCTTGGAGAGACCATACTCCCTCGTTCAGACAAATCTTTTCAATACTGGTCAGTTAACAACATACGATTTCCATTTCTAGCTCAAATGTCACAAAAATATCTTTAAGCTCCATGCAGTATGGTGGAAAATGATATACAAAATGATAAAATAACTAAAAATAACTAACAGCAGAAACAATATCTATAATAAATTGAAGTAACAAACTTGTTCATTATATATGCTCCTCATAAATGTAGCTCAAATGTGGAATCTACTTAACTGTACCTTAACCCCTCTCAGGAGAGTTCTGTCCAATATAAAAAGATACTGGCACATATTACAAATGGAATCACAGATCAGCATATCTGATCAACACTGTGTCATGAATGGCTGACAGATCATGTGGTGTGATAAGGTTTCCTTTGAGATAGAAAATATCTAAAAGCATTTAGAAATTGAAAAGCTCATGTTAAGTATTAATGTAGTTAATGAGTACAGACAGAAAGCTAAATCAGAAAATAATCTATGCACATTCAATGACACATGATGAGAGGTGCAGTGGCACAATGAGCAGCATTGCCACATTACCACCTCATTACCACCTGGGTCAATCTTGAGCTATTAAGATTAATGTCTGTGTGGAATTACATATGTTCTCCCTGTGTCTGCTTAGGTTTCTTCCAGGTTACAAATTCCAAGATGGCAGCATGGCAGTATCATGCAGCGGCCTCTCCAGATAGAAAGTGGTGCTATTTTTGTTGCTTAATCTGTTGTTTTTTTTTTTTTACAGCACATGGACATCAGAGAATCCGGTGTTTATGTTTTCCATTGCCAGACACTGCTAAAATACAGAAAACATGCAACAACCATCCCGCATGATGATCTGCTGGAGAAGCTATGGCATCTCAGCTTGCTGTGGCGACCAGGCCTCCAGTCCTCTCCGTCGCCTGATGCAGGTGGCCAAGTGGAGGGTACGTCGAAAGGGGTGTGCAAGAAAGCGGAAGTGTGGAAATAGCATGGGGGTCCATGCTAGGCTAAAAGCAAACCCTAGCCGGCCGGTCTCCAATGTCTGCTTTGGATGTAGCATGAGTTTAGAGACTGCTGCATCTTTGTTTTGGCTACACAGACCACATCTCTGTTATGCTAATTCCTGCATACAGATTGCTCATCAGATGCTCCAAACCGGTTTTGAAGCAGGTGAAATGGCTGTAGGATGAACCACTGTCTGGTTCGGAATTTGCACCTCATTGGATTGCAAGACCCTGTAGCGGATAGTGAAGACAGCTGAGAAGAACATCAGGGACTCTCCCCTCCATAGCAAACATTTACACCACATGCTGCATCTGCAATGCCATTAGCAATGTGGAGGACCCCACACACCACTCACACACATTCTTCAGCCTCCTGCCATCTGGAAAAAGGTACCAAAGCATTTGGGCCCTCACAGCCAGACTGTGTAACAGCTTCTTCCCCCAAGCCATCAGATTCCTCAATACTCAGAGACTGGACTGACACACACACACACACACACACACACACACACACACACACACACAATCTGAACTGAACAACATCCCACTCCAATTGCAATATTTTGCATATTCCTGCATTGACTCTCTTACATTTTTGTTGCTACTGTATTATAAAAATGTAGTATTTATTTTATTGTCACTATTATACACTTTACCTGGCTGCTACCACAATAACTGCTATGTCCATATTTGGTATAATCTAATTTGCTGAATACTCAGTCATAGCATGTTATGTTTACATTTATACCATTTTTTATTATATTGTTATTCCTTGTAACCTATCTTCTGCTCAACCTGTTATATCAGACAAATCCACACTACAACTGTGTACTGTTTGGTGCTACACTGTCACTTACTGTGCCTATTGTCTTGTTTTAGTAGTTACTGTACTGTCCTGTGTTATTAGCGCATGTCTGCATGTGCACTTTATGTAGAATGTTTGCAGATCTCATTTAGTTCTGTGTAGTCTCATGTGGTTAGTGTGTTTTTTTATGTAGCACCATGGTCCTAGAGGAAAGATGTTTCGTTTCACTGTGTACTGTACCAGCTGTGTGTGTATGGTTGAAATGACAATAAAACCATTTGAACTTGAACTTGGTTCTCTGGATTCATCCCACCTCCAAAAAATCTCCCAGTTTAGGGTAGCCAATCTACAACCAGTATTTAATGCCTCAGATCCACCATGATCATGACCAGGATAAATCAGTAACTAAAAATTACTGAATAAATAAATGAATAAATCAACGATGCACATAATTCATTAATAGATATAGAAACACACCCCCAACCAATTAGTCAAAAGGTTACAAATATCATAATTCATGGGCAAGAATCATGGGCAAGAGTGCAAAAGTGTTCTTTAAGAGTAAGAGTTTATGTGCCCATGTTATTGAGCTGGTACCATGTGAATAATATTTCTCTTGTTGCTGCAAATTAGCTACAGTCCTACTGCACCAACTCAGAATGCAACCAAGAACGTTTTGGTAAAAAAGTTATTTAATTATGATTATATTTTAAATAAACACTTTGCATGATACTGCTCTTTCATTTCAATAGCTCATGTTTGTAAACCTACTGTAGGCAGGGCATCAGTATGGAGTTTTGACCTAACTTTGGAGGACATTTCTATTCAAATAGAGACCACCTTTATCTATAGTTCTATTATCTCTGCCACTGATATGATGATAAGGTAGTGCTGACACATAGACTTCTGCATCCTCATATTAAAGAAAGGTATTCTCGTACATAGAATAGCTTGTTTAAACATAATGTCTTGTTGCTGATGGAGGGCAGGAAGTAATTTTCTAAATAGGAAGCACTATCACAAACTCAAAATGCTTATGTTTTGTGTCGCAAGTATTTCAATTCAGTAAAAAACTCACTCCTCTTCATAATATAAGGATGACATCCAACATATCTTGTGATTTTCTGTTTGTACCTTTCTCTTGTAATACTGTAGTGTTTAACCAGTATGGACTTTCCTCCATCTTGTCTACTCTGCTTTTCACTTCCTGTCCCTCATCTGTATTTCATGCATCATCTGAATCACTTGACTGCAAAAAAGCTATTATGCAGAAAATGTTCAAAAGTAAACATGATTTATTTTGAGTTCATATTTCACTTAAATTAAATATTACATGGCAATGGGGTGCACAGTGGCTTAGTGGTTAGCACATTCACCTCATGCCGCCATGGTTGGGCGATTCCTGATGCTTCCCTGTGTGTGTGGAGTTTGCATGTTCTTCCTGCAGGGATTTCCTCTGGGTACTGTGTTTTCCTCCTCCAGTCCAAAGACATGCATGGTAGGCTGATTGGCATGTCCAAAGTGTCTGTGGTGTATGAATGGGTGTGTGAATGTGTATGTGATTGTGCCCTGCAATGGATTGGCAGTGTGTACCCAGCCTTGTGCCCGGTGCTACCTGAGATAGGTTCCAGGTTCTCTGTGATCATCAAGGATAAGCAGTACAGAAGATGGATGGATGGATGGATGGATGGATGGATGGATGGGTTAATTGACAAAGATTATAAGATAACATATACATTCTCTATTTTGATGTATGAAAAAGTATATATAAAGTATATATAAAATAACAGCAATAGTACTATTTGCCCATATATTCTGGCCTATGCTTCTGCTGTATAGCCAGATGGTACTGGTCACATATTCTCTAGCTAACTCTTCACAGAGGGGTGTATTTTCCAGTAAATGCAAGGGACCTTTGAATCCACTAGATCTTAGAAAACAAAACACTAGTTCAGAGGCTGTCACTACCACCCAAGATAACCAATGGTAGATATTTATTAGTGGAAAACAATGGGTTTTTTTTTTTAAGACACATGAGGCTGCCTCATAAACCACTATGCCCTGATAAGATAAAGTTTCTGAGGACACAATAACTTTTTTATAGCTTAGAAGATAAAATACATGTGTGAATTGCCTATTTAGTCTATAAAAAGCACCAGCACAGGTAATTTAACTTGTATATTTTAAGGTAAACAATATAGAAATTTGATTGAAGATAAATTTAGATATTTATGTTAATTTCATTGTATACACATATGCACATTGACAATTTTTTCTACATGCAGCTTTTACATTCAGTTGTCCATAACAATAACTTAAACAAAAACAAAAAAATGTCCTAAACATTTATTCTGTTTTTTACTATCTATCTGTTATTTTTAAACAAAATTATGTTACCATGCTACCACATCATGTAGAACTGCAGAGGGTTCTATCTATTAGTAATAATTGAGCAAAAATACACACAGTTGTTATTCTGATTAATTTTTAATAATCTGACTAGAACATACAGGCACAAGCTCTAAAAGCATCGTAATTTTTTTTTAAAGGCCAGAGTTCTTCACATGTTCCAACATCACACTGTGTCATATCAGTCCACATTTTGCACATTATCAGATGACCTAATAAACTTCCCATCTCTTACCTAATTAGTGAAGCCACAAACCAGACTATTTAAGCTCTGTGAGCTGTAGGTACATTTGTCTTTCATGCAGAAAGTACCCAAGGTAAGATTTCAATGCTTAGGGTTTATAGTTGTCTAGCAAAAAATTATATTTGTCTATTCCTAAATAGTAAAACAAATGACTAAAACTAACCTCTCTCCTTGACAAAAGAATTACAAAACACAAGAGGTGCTATCAAAATGGCCAGGCTCACACTTATTGCAGGTATTTAAAACTGCTTTCAAGTTGATATTTGATGGTATAATATATTGCACTGATATAAAATCTCTGCATTTTGTAGGATTGTGCCTGGTGCTGTGTCACTTTGGTAAGTCATGCAAATTTATAATACTCAATAAAATCACTATCTGTAACTTCTTTTGCAGTTACTTCATTGTTTTATGTATATTGGTGTCTTCATTTTACAGCAACTTCCAGGCAACTGGCATGCTATTTCACCAACTGGTCTCAATACCGACCTGGAGCTGGGAAGTACATGCCTGCTAATGTAGATCCCTTCCTGTGTACACATCTGATTTATGCCTTTTCTATGATTAACCATGCCAATGAACTTGTCACATATGAATGGAATGACGAAACCCTCTACCAATCCTTCAATGCTTTAAAGAAAACGTACGCAAGACAAAATTTATCATGTATGTAATGTAATGATAATAGTAATGGTAATTATCTAACTATTCACAATACCAACATGAAACCAGATAGAGTGTATTTATGAAGTTTCCTGTATCTCTATAGTAACCCCTACCTTAAAACTCTTTTGGCTGTTGGTGGATGGAATTTTGGCTCAACTCAGTATGTATTTTTTTTTCACTTTATTTATAAATAATAGTTCTTTGATACTATATCACAGTCTAACATTTATTAGATGAACTTGTACAGACAATGCAACTCATGACAAATAAATTTTCCTCAGGTTTTCCATTACGGTCTCCTCACCTGCCAACCGTCAAAAGTTCATCCAGTCATCCATCTCATTCCTAAGGGCACATGGATTTGATGGTCTAGATTTGGATTGGGAATACCCAGGTTCCAGAGGTAGTCCTCCTGAGGACAAACAGAAATTTACTTTATTGTGCAAGGTAGGCTTGACTATGTAATCCAACATTGTATAAGCTGTAATTACCTGATGTAACTAGTTGATTAAAAAGAGTTTTTTTTCTGGTCTGGTCTAACCACTTGTTCTGTTGGAATTTGATCAGGAACTGGTGGAAGCTTATGAGGCAGAAGGTGAAGCTACTGGACGGCCTAGACTCATGCTTAGTGCTGCAGTATCTGCTGGCAAAGGGACAATTGATGCTGGATATGAAATAGCAAAACTTGCAAAGTAAGGTTTACAGTTCTAACTGAAATACCTTGGCAACAATTTATCCAATTGGTAGGAAAGAATAAAAAAAGTAATAATATCAGTTAGGAAAGAATTATGTTCTCTATCTAACTATCTATTGATACATATATATATATCTGTGAATTTCATAATCAATATTTGATTGAATCTCTAGCTATCTTGACTTCATCAATGTGATGACCTATGACTTCCATGGTACTTGGGAGAGCTTCACAGGGCACAACAGCCCCCTTTATAGGGGATCTCAAGACTTCGGAGATCTTGTTTACTTCAACACCGTAAGAATTCTCTGGCTCAAAAATATGTCTTGTTTTAAATTGTTTTCCTCAATGTAATGTCTAAACTTTACAGTTTAAACCTCCAGCATTCGTTAAAAAACTGAACAACACTGATGTTTGTTTCTTGTTAAGGATTATGCAATGAAATACTGGAGGGACAACGGTACCCCTGTGGAGAAATTGAGGATGGGATTTGCCACATATGGTCGTACCTTCCGCCTAACTTCTACAGCTACTGGAGTGGGAGCTCCAGCCAGTGGACCAGCCTCTGCTGGAACCTATACCCGAGAGGCCGGCTTCTGGTCCTACTATGAGGTATTGTCAAAAAGTTCAACATAAAATAGTTCTCAATTGCATTTTTACCAAGCTGTTAGTTAATACAACAAACCACTTTCCCCAGATCTGTGGATTCCTTCAAGGAACAAAACTTGAGTGGATTGAAGATCAGAGAGTACCCTATGCTGTGAAGGGTGGTGAATGGGTTGGCTTTGACACCAAGGATAGCTTTGAGATCAAGGTACTTTCAATTTTACAGAGTAACAAAGGAAAGCTTTTGGAATAAAGGCAATTATACACATCATACATTCTTACTCTAACCACTCCTTTCCTCATAGGTACAATATCTGCAAAGCAACAAGTTTGGGGGGGCTTTTGTTTGGGCTCTGGATCTGGATGACTTTGCGGGCGAATTCTGTGGGCAGGGGAAGCATCCTCTTATGGGTCACCTACGCAAGCTCCTGGATATTGGTAGGTAGCCACAGATACCTATTAACTATTGTATAACTGCTAACCTCAAACCCATATCTTAGTCACCTGATTTTGCATTCTAGATATGCCTACACCACCTCCTACCACTACTCCCAAACCTGGTCAGTCAACCATCCCAAAGCCCACCACAACTACCACCACTACCACACATGAACCTGGAAGTGGATTCTGTGCTGGAAAGCCTGATGGCCTTTATGCTCACCCTGAAGACCCAACTAAGTTCTATAATTGTTCCGGAGGAAAAACCTTTGTAGAGAGGTGTGGAGATAAAACAGTTTTTGATGACACATGCAAGTGCTGTGTGTGGGCTAAGCCTTAAACTCAATAGCTTTCAACAGTAAAACCGAAATTAATGCTGTACAAGAACAATGCCACTTATTATTTAGGAATTAATATAAGGTAAAATTCCTGAAACAGTATTGGTAGAATCCTTGATGAACAGAGCAAATTGTGATTAGTCTAATTTATCTTCAGAGCACACGCGCGCACGCACACACACACACACACACACACACACACACACACACACACACACACACAAACATTCAGAACACTATATGCTGCTGTAAATGTTCATTAACAGTCATTGATATTAAACTCTTAAATATGTTTTTAGTTTTGAAAATTATAATGTTTATACCACTTTAATTTGTCTATTTTTTTAGCAATAAAAAATGTTTTGAAGCAATAACAATTTAATTCATTGTATTTGTATTTGTTTTTTTTATTATTTAAAAAAATGCTGCAGTTTTAATCTTTTCAGGAAAATGCTACCCTTTAAATGCTCAGAATATCACAAAGCTCACTAGGTCATAGATTTATTTAATTTATGGCATTTGGCAGACACCCTTATTTATACAATTGTGCATTTGAGAGCTAAGGGGCTTGCTCAAGGGCCCACCAGTGGCAGCTTATTTTAGCGTAATAGAGCTAGAATTATACATAAGATTCTTACAATATCTACTTTTATCTTTAAGCTGAGATGTAACAAAAAAAAAATGTTTATGTGCCCCCCCCCCCACTTTTGCAATGTCTGTTTGACAGGAACATGTGGGCTGTAACAATTTCTCTGCAAGCACACTGCTTTCTTCACAAATGTCAAATAGTCAAATATGTTTTTTCTTGAGCCAAATCAGTTGTAAGTTTCTTGTGTCAAAGAAACTAATAACGTATAACAGACACTCGTTCTTCTTAGTTTTAAGTGTACCAAATCACTAGTCAAGATTCTTTCTTCCCACTTTACAAACACACATGCTGATTAGCTGCTAAATTTATTAGCATTATTGCCTTTCCACAAAACATTTAGTGTATCACTGTTACAAATCAAGCGGAAGCAGGAAGTAATCACAGGAGAAGATCTTTATTATTAAATAACCAAAACATAAACCAAACAATGGGTAATCAAAGGTACACTGTCTCTATTTAGATACTTGTAAAACAATGAAATTAAAGTCCTAGCAAAATACGAGGCATGAAACATCCAGACGTAGGACATCCAAACAGCAAACCTATTGTGACCCTCCCACCTCGAGTTTGGGACACAAGGATATTAAATTATTTGTATATATTTTATATATTACTTAAATATGTCTATTTATATTTATATGTATTTATATACATTTTCATTACATTCATGTGTTAATTAATAATTATAATGAATGTGCTTTGAATATTTGAGCCACGCTTTTCTAAAACACTGGTTAGCAGTAGAGTGGTGCAGGGATGACGTCATTTTATACCGGAACCTGGAAGTTGGCATCCACAGATGCCGCTTTGTCCGCTTTGGCCCATTGCTGTGATACATTAACGCGTCTGCCATATTGATCCGGGAAAGACTGCCCTATAAACAAATACAAGTAAACAGGAGAGCTGCGCTTTCTCTTGATAAAAATCACAATAACGTATACATTTCTCAAATGATTTCAATGGTTTGTGATCTACATGCAGTACAAAAAAATAGTCCTGTCTCCAGTTATTTAGAATCTTGATAGTTAGACTTGGAAAATTATTCATTGTCTATAAGGAATTGTGAAAACTCACGCTTTTTTTGAAAGCTCCACCATTTACTTGAATTTGTTTATAAGGCAGTCTTGCCCGGATCAATATGGCCAACGTAAATAAAGTAGATAAAATACACTCACAGTGTACTGTAATACTACTGAAAAATTATGATCCTAAGCTTTATAGATTTTTGGACTCAGCTCTATTCAAACAAGGGACACAACACTGTGGCATGTTGAAAATACAAGAGCGTCAGCCAACACAGCAGAAGTTTAGACCTGGAAACAGTATTAGCAGAAGCTTATTATGTCACAGCGTAACAAGCAGATGTTCCCTTACTGGAAATGACATCATGTTTTCTGAATGAAATTTTTTCCAAAGATTTTAAGACAGCGTAACAGATTTTGTGTCGTCAGGTAGGCATGGCCTATTTTGAGAGTCTGCATAGGTCAATGATCATGCGCAGTTTAGGAAGAAATGCCATTTGCTGCAGATAGTTGTCTGTCCGTGATCACAGGGGTTTTACATTAATTCTGCTATAACTTCAGAGAGCTGTCCGTGATCCCATGGAGTTTCGTGCCCAAATACCCTTTTACATTACTTCTGCTATAACTTCAGAGGTCTGTGATAGCTGTTTGAAACATACTATTGTTATGAAATGCTTGTTTCAATTAAATAAGCTCAAAGT
Organism: Noturus placidus; assembly: GCA_022414735.1. Taxonomy (NCBI): domain Eukaryota; kingdom Metazoa; phylum Chordata; class Actinopteri; order Siluriformes; family Ictaluridae; genus Noturus; species Noturus placidus. Next base: position 179,623 of record JAFFST010005956.1, read on the forward strand.
CTTACTGAATTTAAATCTATTCTATCATATGTCCTAATTTTCAGGACTAAAAATATGCAGTGAAACTTTAGTTCTTTAAAACCTCAGTATCGTTTCCACTGCTGTTGCCACATTATAAAAAAAAAAACAACAACAACTCATAATTATCCATGTTTTCATACTCACCTTTATTTACACAGAATGAGCAAAGTTGACAGTTTAAAGAACCAGTTATTATAGCATTTACAGAATTTTAAAAAATAATAAATAAATAAATAAACATTGTAAATAATTAACTAATTTAACAAATTTTGGTGGGTACCAGTGGGAATTCAGGTGGGTACCAATAATGGCTAAAAAAATCATTAAAGATGGATGAACCAAGTATGAATATTACACTCAGCAGCTCAGAAGGAAAACATTTGATATTAGAAGCATGCAAAAGGAAATGGCAGACATATTGGGATTCATTTACATTTACATTTATTCATTTAGCAGACGCTTTTATCCAAAGTGACTTACAAATCAGAGATACAAGCAAAGTGATATCAAGCAGAGAACAATACAAGTAGGACTCATGTCAAACGACATTATTATAAGATACAGAGGAACACGAATGAAAAGAACATCATTCACATAAGTAGAGAGTGGCGAGTTATTTTCACACAACTAAGAACAGGGCATTCAAAGCTTAGCCACACATTACACATGATAGGGAAACATAATACCGGTCTGTGTAATGATTGTTTAATAGAGGAGACGTAGAGCATTTTTTGATGTGTCCTGCATATGAAATTAAAAGGAGGAATTGCAAACCTTAGGATGTCAAGAATTCACAATAAGTAATATACAAAATTATGTTCCAAATGCGAGAAAAGAAATCACGAGATTTATTAGGACCCGTGAATTAAAATATAGGATATAGGGAATATGTATTAAATATGGATTTAATTCTCTTCACACTCCATCACAGTGGGTAGAGGTATGCACATCTTAAATTGATTCGCAACCCGCCAGAAAAACAAAAAGAAGAAGACGAAGAAGACTTTTAGCCAACTTCCGGCAACAAATGTAAGCTTGGCATCGTTGTTGTCGCTCTCAAGTGATTACTTACGTTAGCGATTTTTAATTTCATATGACGTTCTATGGAGCTACATAACTTGTAGATTTATCAATTTATAGTATTTTCCAAATTTTTTTTTTTTTAATAAAGATTGAAAGACTTGTCGGTAGCTTGGTGACGTTTTAGTCATGTGACTGTGGTGTAGTTCGTTTGTAGCCTAACATTAGCGTTTAACTTCCGACAATTATATTTAAGCTTCAAAATTCATAAAAGTTGTGTTCATTTGTGAAGATTGCCTTAATGAACGAAACATGTAAGAATCATGAACCTTTACTGGTCATAAAGTTTATTTTCTGCAATAATACAAAAGCCAATGGAAAAAAATCCTGTCTGCTTTTGTGTTGAGGGAACCAGGGTGACGCTATCTTCTGGGGTGACCTACAAAAACACATCAGCCCTGCAGGATTGACGACTTCCACATTAGTGTCCGACATTTGAGAAGGGGACACCCCTCTCTCTTAATGCGGAGATAATGTCCATCTCTACACATCTGTCCCTTTCACAAAGCGCGAGATTTT
>JAFFST010005956.1:204513-214915 GCA_022414735.1 Noturus placidus
ATATATATATATATATATACACACACACACACACACACACGTGTGTGTACACCTGCACAATCATACTGTTCCTTAATCGGTCAGATTAGATAACTTCACGCATATGTACAAATATACAAATGTGCATGCACTTTCAGGCTGAGTCACAGTCAAAGTGGTGATGAAGGGGAGGGTCCACTTTCTGATAAGTGCAGCAGGAAGACTCTGTTCTACTTGATTGCTACTCTCAACGAGTCCTTCAGGCCAGACTATGACTTCAGCCGCACCAGAGGACATGACTTCAGTAGAGAGCCCAGTGTCAACTGGGTAGGGAAATTTACACAAATGTTGTTAAAACTATGCTGCATGCTGAAGAGCTGTTTAGATTATTTTTACTGAGACCATTATTAAAAAATGTACATTATGCTGTTGGGGAATGCAAGCTCAGCAAAATTAAAAATCTGTTTCATGATGGTGTCCTTTCAGGTGTTTAATGCTGTGAACAGTAGCTTGTCTGCTGCTGCTGGGGAGGCATACAGTCGCTTACAGCCGAAGCTCTGGGAGGCCATTGACAATGAGATCAGTCTGACTGAGTGTGATATTTACAGGTACAACTCAATTTAATCCAAATCATGAAGGCAGCATTCTGAAAATATCCATGTTCAGGGATCATGATTAATCTAGATCTATGGTTTTCAACCAGGGGGGTGCGCTGAGATTGGAAGGGGGCACACAAATTGTTTTCAAGAAGAAAAAAACACAGACGAGGCATTATTTGTGTACTCTGTGTATTTTATCTCTTTTCAAATAGAATGTGCATAAATGAGAAACCTCTCCCTCTGTATATTCTTTTTGCTTGGGAGAGGCTGAGCTTATTCTGCCTTTTATCTAGCTGTCAGTGCAGACCAATGCTGCCAATTTAGCAACTTTTCAGACCCCTTTACTGACATTTTTTTTTGCCAAAAAAAAGCACATCATCAAATCAAGCGACTTTTTGGACAAATCTTAGCAACTTTCCACATGACACATGATGAGGGAGGCTTGAGGGAGCTTTAGTTACAAAAGGTTGAGAACCTCTGATCTAGAGCACTTGATTTTTCTTTGTCTTTTATGATTAGGATAAGTATGTACTATTGAATGGATATTTTCTGTCATAATTTCAGCTATAATCCAGACCTTGATTCTGACCCATATGGAGAAGAAGGCAACATGTGGTCCTTCAACTATTTCTTCTACAACAAGAGGCTGAAAAGAATTGTGTTCTTCACATGCCGCTCTGTTAGGTAGGGGTTGTTATTCATGTTACATCTCGATTCGGGACATGTTTAAAAGGTACCATGAGCTGGCAACTTAAATATTTCACGTAGGAGTAAATTGTGTTTCTAGTTGTTTAATACCTGTTTACATTGGGGTCTAGTCTTTTTATGACTCCACGAGATTCAGGCATTGGAACTGAGCTGGACCTGGATCTGGATGACGGCAGCTTTGAGGAGGAGGAAAACATGGATGAGGAGAGGTGAGAACACATCTAAAGATAGTAAGACATTAGATAATAAAATATAAAAAGAAAAATGCTGACATTGTATGCAGGTCATGTCATAGATTTCTCCCTTAGTTCATAGATGGTTACATTTTAACTATTTGCATGTAATGTAACTTTTAGGACACATACTTTGTTTTATATGCTGCTCAGCCATAACATTAACACCACCATCCTTGCACTTTCCCATTTTTCCTGCTTTCAACATAACACTTTGAGAATTGACTGTTTGCTTACTGCCTAACATGTCCCACCCTTTTTACAGGTGCCATTGTAATGAGATAATCAATGTCATTCAAGTCACCTGTACGTGGTTTTAATGTTAAGGCTAATTGGTGTAATTACAAAATATGCAAAAAATAAATTATGTGGTGAATGAAAAGTTTATTCACAGCCTTTTCCATCTCAAATACAGTGGGGGGAAAAAGTATTTGATCCCCTGCTGATGTTGTACGTTTGCCCACTGACAAAGAAATGATCAGTCTATAATTTTAATGGTAGGTTTATTTGAACAGTGAGAGACGGAATAACAACAAAAAAAATCCGGAAAAACCCATGTCAAAAATGTTATAAATTGATTTGTATTTTAATGAGGGAAACAAGAATTTGACCCCCTCTCAATCAAAGATTTCTGGCTCCCAGGTGTCTTTTATACAGGTAATGAGCCGAGATTAAAGGGAGTGTTCCTAATCTCAGCTCGTTACCTGTATAAAAGACAGCTGTCCACAGAAGCAATCAATCAATCAGATTCCAAACTCTCCACCATGGCCAAGACCAAAGAGCTTTCCAAGGATGTCAGGGACAAGATTGTAGACCTACACAAGTCTTGAATGGCTACAAGACCATTGCCAAGCAGCTTGGTGAGAAGGTGACAACAGTTGGTGCGATTATTCGCAAATGGAAGAAACACAAAAGAACTGTTAGTCTCCCTCGGCCTGGGGCTCCATGCAAGATCTCACCTCGTGGCGTTGCAATGATCATGAGAACAGTGAGGAATCAGCACAGAACTACACGGGAGGGTCTTGTCAATGATCTCAAGGCAGCTGGGACTATAGTCACCAAGAAAACAATTGGTAACACACTATGCCGTGAAGGACTGAAATCCTGCAGCGCCCCTGCTCAAGAAAGCACAAATACATGCCCGTCTGAAGTTTGCCAATGAACATCTGAATGATTCAGAGGACAACTGGGTGAAAGTGTTGTGGACAGATGAGACCAAAATAGAGCTCTTTGGCATCAACTCAACTCGCCGTGTTTGGAGGAGAAGGAATGCGGCCTATGACCCCAAGAACACCATCCCCACCGTCAAACATGGAGGTGGAAACATTATGCTTTGGGGGTGTTTTTCTACTAAGGGGACAGGACAACTTCACCGCATCAAAGGGACGATGGACGGGGACATGTACCGTCAAATCTTGGGTGAGAACCTCCTTCCTCAGCCAGGGCATTGAAAATAACAAGTAATTCCTAAGTCATTACCATGCACTAAGTCATGTTTTGCAGAGGGGTCAAATACTTATTTCCCTTATTAAAATGCAAATCAATTTATAACATTTTTGACATGCGTTTTTCTGGATTGTTTTGTTGTTATTCTGTCTCTCACTGTTCCAATAGACCTACCATTAAAATTATAGACTGATCATTTCTTTGTTAGTGGGCAAATGTACAAAATAGCAGGGTATGTATATCACCAACTGAAATGTTGAAACATACATGCATGACATAATGCTGACAGGACATAAAATGCAATAAGAATAAGAAAGCAGTGCGCAGTGGAGGCAGTAAGAGCATAAAAACTCCAAATACAAAATATTTAACATTCCATTGAAATGCACAAAACACCTTTTCTTACATACAAGTGATACAACAGACATTTGGCAAATATTGTAGGAAACACGTTTGGATAGGAGACAAACATTGATATTAAACAACATTTGAATGTTGATTTTTACACTAAGTTGTACTAGCACAAGCTGATTGTGTTCTATAACAGTAATATCCATTGCAGGTATCGACCATTATGTGCCCAGTGAAGATGTCATAAATCCGCTGCCTTGCTCCTGGAGTCTAATGTCTTTTACCGTTTTATTTCAAGTGTTTCTTTTTGCTATCACTATGATAGGATACATGCTTTTAATAACAGGAACTTAATGAGATCCATACATTGGTTTAAAAACAATTTTAGTGTTTGTGTTTCTCAGTTGTTGTTATTAGAATTTTTTGCTTTTTGTCACTGACTCCTGAGAAATTTTGCTCCCTGTTATAGAATCACTTAATTTTCCTACGTTGTCAAAATTCCTGTTGACTTTTTTCATTTAAAAAAAATATATTTACTTTATATACAGTTAATAGTTGTATTTACACATCACAATCTGTTGGGTGAAGCACTTTATTCTTTAATTTTTATTCTTATTCTTCCAGTCCTTTTTTATGACAGCATTTTTCAGACTTTACTCAAATTCAAATGCTAATTCGAAAATGCTTATACATGCATATATTTGCAGTTGCATTTTCTGTCTGTGAATATATTTGCAATTGCATTTACATGAACAATACATAGTGGGTGCCAAAATTAAAATGCAAATGAAATGTCTATTTGACATTTGAATGTCTAAACTGGTATGATTCTGCCATATTGAAGAAGCTATACTAGTCCTTACATTTGCAGTTGCACTTTCATTTTTCAATTTTTTTGCTGTTTTGGAGGAAATTACAAAATCAGTTTAACCTCTTAATACCTGTTGTGTTTTTTTGGGCAAGTTGGAGTATAAGGACGAGTGCAGTAGTAAACTTAAGGATTGCTGAAGCTTTCAATGTGGTAGAATCATACTAGTTGACACTGAAATGTCAGATGGACTTTACAATTTGCATTGTAATAGGGCGGCTGTGGCTCAGTTGGTAGAGCGGGTTGTCCACTAATCCACTAACCGTGGGGTTGGCGGTTCGAATCCCGGCCCGGGTGATCCCATGCCGAAGTGTCCTTGGGCAAGACACTGAACCCTAAGTTGCCCCCAATGGCAAGCTGGCAGCTCTGCTCCCATTGGTGTGTGAATGTGGTCTCATTAGTAAGTCGCTTGTAAATGTAAAAAATGATATTTCTGTAAAGCTGCTTTGAGACAATGTACCATTGTAAAAAAGCGCTATACAAATTGATAATTATATATTATAATTATAATTTTCGTAGCTGTTGTGCATTCTGGTTCATGAATACAAAATTGTAAATATGTTTTGCAACTGTATCTGAATTATGTCTTAAATTATGCCCACAAACACAGGAAATCCAACTTGCAAATACATGTTTGAATGAACATTTTATGAGCATTTGAATTTGAATAAATCCTGAGTATGCAGCCTTTGTTGTACCATTTTCAAGAATACTATCTTTTGCCACCAGGTGGTGCATTCTGGCATGTGATTGTCTTTGTCACTGACGTCAAGGTTGTTTTTTTTTTTGTTGTTGATTTGGAATACAATGCTAACAAGAGCCTGTGATTATGTTTTGTTTGAGTAGAGTACCTGTTGAATATGCTACAGTGTTATTACTATGTTGAGATTCAGTTCAGATTCAGTGTTCACATTTTGTCATATTGCGTAATGTGTAGAATGTCCTCCTAACAATTTTTCAAGATAAACAAAGTAGTAATCTGTTCAGTATTTTCTGTGATGGCAGCTACTCAAACTGGCCCTGAGTAAAATGTGGTGTCTAAAATACATACAAAGACACAGTTATGAATTATTGGTTTATTGATTCCACATGTTTGATGAGGTCTTTTTGTCTTTGGCAATTGTTTTACATCAGACTATGACCTTGCTGTTCCTCATAGTGCACAGCACTTATTTGTCGTAGCTTATTCATACCCAAATTACATAGTACAGGTAAGAATACAGTCACTTGTTATTGGATTTTGAATGTTATGAAATGCGTTTTTGTTACTCAAAATATTTGTGTGCAGGGTATTCAGAAAGCAGACAACCCCATAGAAAGAGCTATGGGAAATAAAGATGTAATTGATTTTGTACTTCTGTAAATTAAAGGGGTATTTCTTTTGTTATGGAGCAAAAATATGTTTGTTTTTTATGTGTATTACCCAAGCGAGAAAAAGAACAGTTTACTGGCCTTGTCTGCTTTGGGCTCTGAAATGCTATCTTTAATAAACCTCTAAAACTATTATGGTTTGAAGGATTTTTTTTTCTTCATGAATGGGTAATTTCATATTTGAAAAGAATCTTATGACGGGCTCCATGGTTTGAAAGTAGTCAAAGCCGAGCAAAAATAAGTATTAAAGCATTATTTCATTTTCATGAAGTAAACATCAAACATTCTTTTGTGCGTTTGTTTATTTGTACTGACAACAAATACTTTAAAAAATAAGTACAACAACCCCTTCAACTGAGAACAAAATGTAGTGTCCTTTTGTTGCCATGGTTACAAAAAAGATATTTACAAATTCACAAAATAGTTTGACAAACATATGACAGTCAAAGCATGGTATGAAGACATCATTACTGATAACTGTGATGCCTTTCTTTTTCTCAAATGTGTCACACATGCCACACACCACATTACAATTAAATGCAAATGTTCTGTGGTGTAAGTGAACTAACAGTCTGTATTCCTCAGGATCCATGTCCACCCACAGCACATACACATATCAGACAGTACTTCAGCCTTAGGTCATGTTCTTACCTATGAACCAAGACTCCATGCCAAGAATGACATCAGCGGTTCCTCAGAACATTTTTAAAAACCTGGCACTAAGGGACTGTTTATCCTAATGGGTTATATACAGAAGTGTAGCATGAATTTATATAGCTCCTAGTCTACATGTGAACATGGCACTGCATTAATCCTTCCTGTTCTACAATTTCATGAGTGGATCAAGACCATATTGGGTCACAAGACTACAGTCATGTCTCTTAAGTGTTGTGAAATGCCAAACTATTTTTAACCCTTCATATACAAGAAAGTAAAAGTGAGTACTTTAGCTAACCTATCAGAGATTCACACAGTAAATGAGGTTTGGTGATGAAACCTTTGGTAAGTTACTCAAAACAAAAAAAAAACTACTACTACTTATAACCTTATTTTCATAGTGAAAAGGCACTTTAAATTATTTATTGTTTCCCCACTGAAAATTATGTAAACAGTACATACTAAAAGGCACATACTGTGCATCAAGTATTCCAGGATTCAAGTCAGAGGTATCCGGTGATTCAAAGTCTTTCAACAACTTAAATATACACTGTATGAAATTTATATACATGAATATCTCAACACTGCTGAACTGCATGTTTGAAGGAACGGTGGGTCCAGCTGTGCTTTGAATATCTTCTAAGCATTTCAACCTTTTATAGCCCTTTTTATTTTCCCTTAAATGGAATCATCATAGGTATTTCTCAGACGTTTAAATAAACCAATCAAACCAGTGTTCTTACATTTATTTGCACAGACTACAAAGGTGAGAAGTTTGACTTACAAACAGCAATCGAATTCACTTTGTCTTGGAATCTTGAATCTGCTCAGCCTTCCCCAGTATGTAACTACTGAAAACAGTCGGAGATCCCCGATAGTGCAAGCAGACAAAAGATGATGAAAGTTCATACTGGTGCTTCACCAGCTTCATTAACATTCTCCTTCACCTGTTTTCTCGAAGTCTGGCACCACTTGGTCAGTTGAGTGTCTAGAGTTAGGGTGCTGGCTGACAAAGGCATTGGTGCTACAGTGGAGCCATGGGTGCAGCAAAATATCTGCGGCCTCCAACCTCTCCACAGGTGACTTTCTGAGCATGCAGTACACAAGAGACTTGGCTCTGGGTGACAGAGTTTCTGGGATTGTGAAGGCACCCCTGCGGATTTTACTGAACAAGGCAGCAGGCTCCACATCTTGAAAGGGGTAGCGACCCACCAACATGGTGTAGAGCACCACTCCCAGGCTCCAAATGTCTGCTGCCTTTCCAGAGTATGAATGCCGTGAGTTCAAGATCTCCGGTCCCACGTAGGCTGGGCAGCCATGTTTGTCTGTGAGAGAGTCATCATCTCCATTCAGGAGACAGGAGTCCTCTAGGTTCTGCAAAACCAGCTTTGTTCTGTGTGCAAAGAGGAAAGTTCAGTTAGATCACTTTCCACCAATAAATTTGGTTCCTGAGTTATTAAACAGGAATTCAAACTCAAAAGGATGTCTTTACAGCACAAATTTATACTGTATACTTATTACTATGAGCTTGTTTTTCTGATAAGAATTTTTTTTTTTAATAAATAATATCTGACCTTTGTGCATCAGTAAAGACAAACTTGCGTAACTTGAGGTCTCTCAGTACAACGCCGTTTTCATGACAGTGCATGACTGCTGATGCCATCTGCCTGAAGAGACGCACAGCTTCATCCTCCTGGAGCCTCTTACAGGTGCGCACATATGAGTGCATGTCACCATAGTTGCACTCAAAGAAGATGTACACATTCTGCTCTCCCATGATTATCTCTGATATCTTACAGATGTTATCATGGGGCAGCAGACGGGTGTATGGAGCAATGAGCTCATGGTACTTCCTCACTGAAAACACCTAGCAAAGAAAAGAATTTGATTATAGGCCAGCACAAAAAACTAGTTTTTTGTTCTTTCTTTGTCCACACAAGAATGGTTAACAGAATGACCTCATCATTAAGTTATAGACTTAAAAAGAGTCCATATAAGGAAATACGTGTTGCTTATTAAGTTGTCCAATCACTTTTAGTAACCAAAGACTAGTGGTACACTATGGGAACAGGAATCCCCAGAATATTACAGGACATTGACCTTACCTTACAGGAATGCTCCTTCTCAGTAATGCGATGGACAGCTCGATATGTCTGAGTGCCCTCTGCGGCCTCCAGTAGAATGTAGGGCCCAATGGAAGATAGACAGAGCTTCTCTGGGCCTGTGTGCTCTGTGCTGTGAGTTTGAGGGCGAAGGCATGGGGCTAGACCAGGGGAGGTGGGCTGACTCAGCCTACGGCGCTTGCATTTCAGTGCATGGGTGTTGTGGGAGTCTTCACAGTCTACTCTCTTCAGTCGCAGTGGGAGCGCAGGTACTGAGAGGTTCATACTCATCTATTAAAAAGGTGAAGCAACGGTTATGAATGAATAGAACCATCTAGCAGAAGAAAGTCAAGGTGTCATCTGAGGACAAAACATGAAAATGATCAAAATTTGATCAACTTGATAGGCTTATGATCTGCATAGACAATGGACAAGGTCATAATATAGTCAGAGAATTACCGAGTTGCTGTGTGTATTCATGCATATTAGTACAGTAGTTGTGTGATATTTGCTTGCACACATATACCAATTAAATGAAGTACATTTCTTAACACTCGTATAGTTGCATGAATAGTGAACTCTAAGCAGACTTGATTAGAAATAACAAGTGAGGTAAGGTGACAGAAGCATCCGGAAGAACGCAACGCTGAATCAAGTCCACTGCTCCATCAGACAGACTAAAATGGTGCTGCTTGATGCAACCAGCCTCATACTCAAGTTACTGTCGAAAGCATAGGCGCTGCCAATGAGTCACACACCGACCTATTACACATTCAAGCGCGCGTCATAACGTGACGTAGCGCAGTCTCGGTTTTCCATTGCCGTATGGGAGAATGAATACAATCTAGGCTACTCATATCTCTGTAAATTATTGGCCATTATTTTTGGCTGCAATTGCAACCCAGATCACCCAGATTACACAGATTACACAGATCACCCAGATTACACAGATTACACAGATAAAATCTGTAGTTGAGTGGTGGAAGAGTTGCACCATCACTTTTTCCATCTAAAGTTTACCCAAGACTATTTCACAATGACCTTTTCAAAGGAAAGTGCACCTAATCGAGGCTGAACATACGGGGCAACAATGTTGTGTGTATTAATGAGATAGCAGGTATATCGGAAAGGGCCACTCACCTCGCTGCTGAACAAAGGACTCGCTCCTGTTCGATAACACAACAATAATCCGTCACTCCGGCGCCTCAGCTATTTGTCTCCGTACATTTTTGCTTTTTCAATTTCATAAACAAACTTTTAAAACTAAAAGAAAGTAATGAATCAATATATATATATATATACTTATATATATTTTTTAAATGTATAAAAGTTAACGGAAGATCTCTTCCAGACGAGGACGAGGAGTCTGCTCCTGAACTGTAGAGGATTGAGATACGATTCCACAAAGTATCCGCACCGGAAGCGTTGAGGGAGATCAAAGGGACGCTGAATTCTGTCCGGACGTGGAGCTCTGTAGTTTCCTAGGTTAGGTCAATGATGAGGAGTCTTGAAGTGGAAAGAACATCCAGCGCTTCTTCTTGTTCACACTGATGTCTTTGTTCCTTACTCCTGCTGAATGAAGGCTGATACTCACAGGAACAATGTCGATCTTCTCGAGCACCACAGTCCTGGATCGCCAAAGAAAAAAAGCCAAGCTGTTCGACGAACAAAAAGTATTGGTGTAAAGAGTTAATTGTATGTTTCTAAAGAACGGTTTAGACGGGGAAAAACAAAGTTGTCCAGAAAGTTAGCAGGCATTGGGGTGGTGGTGGGGGGCGAAGGGAAACGTGTCCTGGCACCAGATGTCCTAGGCTGTTGTTAAGCCTTCAAGCAGCATTTAAAATCCCTTGATGATTGAGCTTTCACATCAGACGTGGCCCTTCCACCTGACCGTCCGATTTGTGTGCTTTCAGTGTGCTCAGCGACTCCTATTATGCGTTCCTGCGTGACACCAGCTCGCCTCGATGATGCTGGACTTAGCGCGATTGCAACATCTCGAGCTCCACCTCTCGCGTCTGACGACATCTGCAGCACATCGCCGCAATAGCGGGCGCACAGAGGGGGAGGGGGGAGCGCACGGAGAAGGGG
>JAFFST010005956.1:215010-237894 GCA_022414735.1 Noturus placidus
GGTTGTGGGCAACCAGCGGGGCACGAGTTGTAAACACTCGATGCGTCACGAGAGCAAATAGTCCTGAAATTTAACACAGCACTAGGTTTATAGAGCGGAAGTTATTGTATTTGAGGTTATTTTAGAATTATAAGCATAATGTGCATAATGTTACCGATACCCGATACCCAAAGCGCAGGAATCCAGCGAAGCAATTTCTCAGATGCTCATGGACTTCTAAATTAGAAGTTAATTATCAATTTTTTACAATGGTACATTGTCTCAAAGCAGCTTTACAGAAATATCATTTTTACATTTACAAGCGACTTACTAATGAGAGCACATTCACACACCAATGGTAGCAGAGCTGCCATGCAAGGTGCTAGAGCTTGCCATCGGGGGCAACTTAGGGTTCAGTGTCTTGCCCAAGGACACTTCGGCATGGGATCACCCGGGCCGGGATTCGAACCGCCAACCCCACGGTTAGTGGATTAGTGGACAACCCGCTCTACCGACTGAGCCACAGCCGCCTTCTCAGATGACTCATACAACACTGTCAGATTGCAAATGATCAAAAACTGCGCTACATGCAGAGAATACAAAAGTGATATAAAGGTGATATAAAAGTGATATAAAAGTGATATAAAAGTACTGGTGTACTGTGTCGCCATTGCCCGCTTTGTCTGAGTCAGTACTAATGCAAGTGTTGCGCCATGCTTGCAGTGTTTATTATAGAGATATTCAGGTAACCTGCGTCATGTGAAGTCTGCACTAACTGATCCTTATGAAAGTTATGGTGTTAAAGATGAATGCTTTGAAAATCTGCATTTAAAGATGAGTAAAACTGCTGCTGTGACACATATTGTTGTACATGTTACTGTGAAAATAGTCACGTTTTAGAAAAAAAAATGAAACCCTGCATGCAAATTTACTGAATTGAAAAACTATTATTTTTATTTATGCTAAGTGTTAAATGGCACTAGGGTGCACTGTGGCTTAGCGGTTAACATGTTCACCTCACACCTCCAGGGTTGGGGGTTTTATTCGCACTGTGTGTGTGTGTGTGTGTGTGTGTGGAGTTTGCATGTCCTCCTCCAGTCTCCTCCAAGGACACGTGTGGTAGGCTGATTGGCATGTCCATAGTGTGTGATTGTGCCCTGCAATGGATTGGCACTTTGTCCAGAGTGTACTCCTCCTTGTGCCCAATGCTCAGTGGGGTAGGCTTCAGGTTAACCACAACCCTGTATGATAAGCAGTATAGAAAATGGATGGATGGATGGATGGAAATGGTGCTATTTGTTTATTTGCACATGTGGCAAGTCTGCTGGTAGGAGTAGAGCCATTTAAAACACAGTGAATCTGAAATATAAATATAAAGTTCTTCAAAAATAAGGAAAAGCTAAAGTAAAAATAAAGTGAAATAAACATAAAGTTGTTAAGAATGCATTATGATTTGCTACATCGTGATATGTTATGTACAATAACAAGTCTATATTGAGATACATTTAAAAAATGCAAGGTACAATAGTTTGCATACCTTTAGAACAAATGAAAAAGGCAAATAAATAACAAATAAATTCATTAACCACTCATTAAGTCACGGTCACTGTGTATTTGGAGCCTGTCCCATGGTGTAGACACACCATGGAATGGGACATACATTCATGTGAAAAAATAAGTACACCCCATGGAAATTGTTGGATTTTTTCACATATTTGGACAAGCAAACATTTGATTTCATGGAAACAGTGCGTATTCCTTAACCCTCCATTTATTCGGCTTGAGCCATTCATTCCTGCATTTTCTTGTTTGAATAGGATCATTATCCCGTTGAAAGGTCCACTCTCAATTCAAGTTCAATGTTTGGACAGATTGCCTCACATTATCTTCAAGCTCTCTTTGATAAGATGTAGAATTCATAGTTGAATCAGTGAATGTAAGCTGTCCAGTCCTTGAGGCAGCGAAGCAACCCCAAACCATAACATTTCCACCACTGTGCTTCACAGTTGGTATGAGGTGCTTCTCCCGAAAAGCTGTCTTTGGTCTGCGCCAAACATGTCTGCTGTTACTATGACCAAACAACTCTAGCTTTGATTTGTCTGTCCAGAGCACATTATTCCAAAAGGCCTGGTCTTTGCTGATATTCTCATTGGCAAACTGTAGGTTCTAATCACAGGCACCTAATCTTGAACACCTGATTCTAATTTTATGGATTTGAAGGTGTGATAAATGTCAGGCATGTACTTTTGAAAATTACTACAACATGTTGATTTTAAATTTTATTTGATAGAGTGTGTCACTGAATTAATAGGCACTGTTTCAAAGTGGATCAAATGTTTGCTTGTCCAAATATGTCACAAAAACCAATATTTTCCATGCGGTGTACTTATTTTTTAACATGACTCTACATGATACATTTACAGATTCATTCACCCCACCCACACACACACACACACACACACACCGGAAGACATATGTGAGGCAGCAGGAAGCTGCTCAGCCTTTTGGGTTTCAGGCTGAGTCAGAATATGTTTTTGAGTGTGTGGGCAAGAGGCTTCCTGGGATGTTCCACAATCAGCAGGCCTCTGAGTGGGCGATTAGCCACCTGCTTCTTAAAGTGGAAACATTTCATACACACCATGCATCTCAGCCTTCGGGCAAATGCGATTGTGTGCCTTTTAGTCCACAACTAGGCAGATGAATCAGCGTAATGTTAGCATTTCGGCATGCTGAGCATGCTTGCCGAGTGTTGGGTTGTTTGTTGTTATTGCATTTCCCAGAAAGCCTCGGGATTAATAAATGATTGTGTGAAAATGTCACGTTTCCTGGATTGAGACGTAGTATCACAATGGGAAGCAGACATATTGTTGACATAAAATTTCTTAGGTTGTTTTTCCTACAGAATGCTAAGTGAACTATAACATTTCAAGACCAAAACAATGGCATTAAATTAACCTTTACTAACATAGTACACACCATAAAAAGAGTTCCTAAAGGGTCCTTCAGATAGTGAACCCTGTCTGACACACTTCTTTTGTATTCTGCATAGAACCACTAAGGGTTCACTCAGATTGCCAAGCCAAAACTTCTATATTTAATGGTTCTATATGTTCTATATACCCCCCTCCCACACACACACACCCAAACACACACACACACACACGCACACACACACAGTAGTTAATTAGATTAGTTTATAGAGAAGACTTGGCTTATGTGTCTAAGTATAATTTAATTACCTATGTAGCTAAGCAATTGAGTGGGCTTTGCTTTAAGACTTAATCGGGATTGTGCACTGTATTTTTAAAAGATGAAAGACTGAATTCCACAGCACTGACCGGCCTTCTGTATAAACAAATAGCTTTTACCACACTTACTGAAAGCTTTGTGCACCTGTTCTGGGTCTTTGAAATGACTCTCAAATGTCTGATGGAACTTTGCAAGGCTTTTCAAAGATCATTTAAAACAAACAGTTAGGGGAGAAAAATCTCCATACGGAGCCTGATGGCAGTATTCAAATGCATGCAGTCTTTAGAGTTGTTTGACATCATTAAAGAATGATGAAATAGTGTATGATGCTTTTAAAACTACCCATCTCACTGTTCTATTCTTGTGTATGCAATGATGCAATTCATTCCACTTTCACTGTCAGTATTAGCTTGGGATTGGTCTAAATGCAGAGACATTTTAGATCACAAGTTTCGAGTGGTAGGTATTGTAAGTGCCAGTTTCTGTGTTGATGGGCTTGACAAATACTAAAACTACTGTTTCATTACAAAGACGTCTTGTGTATTCCCTACCTCATGGTTCATTAATATACAGATAAAAAGGCCTTGACATGAAATTTCAAGTATTTCATACTTTGTTTCATCCACACAGCCCCATTTTAACCAAAGGATTTGGTGATGCTTTCTAAATAATACAATTTGTGTCTAACTATGTACTCTTCTCACTCCAAATGGTACATTATCACATTTATTTTTGATAAGTGGCTGTATTGTTTGAAGCCGGGGTTGTGGTAAATATTTCCATAAAAATTGTACTAGATGCTTGTTACTTGTATTTGAAAGGAAAAGATGAAAATAATTTGGAATTGCAACGGTAATATTTTGTTTGTTTAATACATTATTTTAACGGTTGCTTATAGTTTAGCAATTAAAATATAAAGGTGTATCTGTAGTGTTGTCTGCTGCATTTACTGAATCTGGATAGTGCATGTTTTGCATTGGAGCATTTTTCACTCGTAAGCCTTTATCCTTTTAATCATTTAGTTGTTTTGGCAACAGCTGTTCCTGGGAACTAAATGAATTGAACACTTCAGTCTGGACAGGGCTACACATTTCTCATGCTTTCTTTCACTCCATTATTCTGGTCTACCATAAAGTGAAGTTTAAAGGCAAATTTTTACATGTTAGCCCAGTGGTCTGGCCACAGATACTTGTGAATTTAATCAGTTAAAACCAAGTGATAAAGACAGTCAAGCATACAGCTGCCATTTTTATTTTTCCTTTAGTATTGTGAGCTATAAAAAGATTTTTAGCAATGAATTTTGGCAGCTGTTATGGTTATATTTCAAGTTTGAATTGTTATGATGAGTCACACAACACAATATAAATTGTTTTAATTCTGTCTTTTCTTTCTTGACTAGGTAAAAAATAGTGCTCTTCATGTCTCCATTACAAAGTGAGCAAGCATTATTAAACATTTCTATGTGTCATTAATAAATTCCATGTGCCTTTGCGCTTTTGCTAGCTTTGCTATTCCTGTTTTGTAGAAGTGCTGTAGACTGCTCATTCGATGCAGTGTCAGTAATCTCAAATTGGTTTTTGAGTGTGAGGAAACAGATGGTACACTATAGTCATTATAGATCTGCTCTGCTCACTGAATGTCTTTGGAGTGTTTTAGATCATTAAGAGCACTTAAAGTTGAACTGTGCAGAAAGTGTGCATTTTGGATGCAGACAGTGCTGAGTGGCCCAGGATGGAGTATATTATCCAAGGCAGCTTTTTCGCCTGGGCCTGCTAATCATGCAGAAAGCTGAGTGTTGTTGTCTAGTTGTTGAGGTATATTCTGGTTTCAGGCCACTACCCTATCACAATACATCAAGCATCAAAGGAACTATGCAAAAGAAAGTAATTATTAGGCTCTGTAGAAAAAATTGATGTACCACAAAACACATAACATCCACTTGTGTATTTTCAGATGTGTAAGGGAAATTAGGCAATAGTTAATGGTGGTATATGCATTTCAGTTCTGCACTCTCACATGCAATAAACCTGACACAAAATTACTAAATTGATCAACTTCCCCATTCATTTTGTGCTGAAAGCCTTTATTTAGAGGAAATTTCGCCTGAAGTGTTACTTAATCCTGTCAGACGACACAACTTTTAACTCAGCAGTTTTTAAAACTTCTCAAAACAAGGCTATTAGAAGGTATCTGTGAAGTGAGACAACTGAAACATCACTCCTACATTATCAACATTTTCTAAGTTGTTTTGTCATGGGACTGAAAAAAACTGCAGAGGACAGTCATACCTCAACTGCTGACTAATATCATCAATGGTATTAATATATTTGGCCTATCTACTGTGTTTTGTGTTGAGTGCAGACCACAAGTTGGCTTGGAAAAAACTTATCTATGGGCATCAAAAGGGTAAAGTACAGTAAGTGAGACATTTTGTTTGGAACAATTATTCAGTGTCTCTGTCTTGTATACTTCAGCTGGTAGTAGATAGCATTATGAAAGCTATACTGAGCACATTAATAGTGCTTGCCTAACTTGTTTGCCTAAACAAAATGTTTGATTGTATTCCTCAAACCTGCTTCTCTCTGACACTAAATTATCTTGCTCTGGGTTTTAGTCATGATCCATCACAAAGTCTTATGACTTTGAACATACAGTCATGGCCAAAAGTTTGCGATCACGTTACATATATAATATATAGTATAGTGATCACAAACGTTTGGCCATTACTGTACAGTACATGGGGATAAATGAAATCCCAGGAGAATCACTTGTCACACATTGGCTCAGGAGTGGGCATTACAAAATTGAACAATAACCCAATGTCATACCATCCAAATGTGAACACATTACTGAAAAGCAATGGGTTTGATTCTGTTCAGAGGGAGGGCATGGCTTTACACCCTAATGTTGAAATTCCCTTTAGGTGTTGTAGTGAAGAAGTGCAACTGCACCCTAATGTTGAAATTCCCTTTAGGTGTTGTAGTGAAGAAGTGCAACTGCAGCACTGTGTGTAATTTTAGTCCAAGAACAAGTAGGCCTTTAAGCCATTTTAATGCATTGGCACCTGTGAAGTGCTGGCTGTTATTTGATAAGGCTCCATGGCATGGACACGGTGTAACTGTCACACTATATTAAGTGAGACAATTTGCAAATTCCAGTCTAGTTTTTGTGTCAGCTGCCTTCTCTGAATCACATGCCTTTCATAACAAATGTGATGAAACATAAGGTGAGTCAAACATGGGCTGACATTAAAGCTGAGAGGTTGTGTGAAGGAGTGAGAGCTAGCAGATAGAGAAAGCAGGGAGAGTTAAAAAGAATAAAAGTGATAATTAGGATTAAATTAACCAAAAATGAAAACAAGAGAGAGAACTAGGACTAGGATCAAAAGATGGATATGAGATGAGAGTTTAGGATTTCAGTTTTTTTTTTCCTGGTATTTACAGCTAGATACAACATGAAACATAGAACCTTTTGTATGCAAAAGTATAGGAACAGATAAGTCTGGAAGTAAATTACCGTAAATAACACTTACTATTTGGTTGTATATGCCTTGCTTGCAATACATACATCAAGCCTGTGACTCATCGACATCACCAAAGTGTTTTCCAGGTTTTTACTGCAGCCTCTTTCAAGTGTTGCTTGTTTTAGGCAGTTTCTCCCTTCAGTTTCCTCTTTAGGACGTGAAATGCAAAAAATCTGGTGTTTGACTTGGTCAGTCTAAAACGTTTCACTTTTTCCCCCTTTTATAAAGCTCTTTGTTGAGTTGGCAGTGTGTTTTGGATCATTGTCTTACTGCATGATAATGTTCATCTCAAATTAATTCGGAAGCATTTCTCTGTAAATTGCCAGACAAATGTTCCTGTAAACCTCCGAATTCATTTTGCTGCTACCATGATGACTTACATTATCAATAAAGATTAGTGAGCCTGTTCCAGAAGCAGCCACACAAGCCCAAGCCATGACACTACCTGCACCATGCTTGATTGATAAGCTTCTATATTTTGGATAATGAGCAGATCCATTCTTTCTGTACACTTTGGCCTTTCCATCTCAATGTAGAGGTTAGTTCTAGAACATTTGTGGCTCATCTCTGTATTTCTTTACAAATTCCAATCTGGCCTTCTGATTCTTCTTGCTCATTAGCGCTTTGAATATTGTGGTGGGGGCTGTATATTTTTGCAATTCAAATCAAGACTTCAAGTCTTCTTTGAATAGTGGATTGTGATCACTTCATCCCTGCCCTGTGAAGGTTGATGGTGATGTCACTAACTGTTCTTTTCAAGGTTTTTTTTTTCACATCTCTCACAAGGTTTCTGTCATTAACTGCTAGTTATTGGTTCGCCAGTTCTTTTTCAAGACATTCCAAATGATTGTATTGGCTATCCCCAGTGCTTGTGCAATGGCTCTGATATATTTTCCTTATTCTCTCAGCTTCAAAATGACTTGCTTTTTCCCCATAGACAGCTCTCTGGTCTTTATGTGGGTTTGGCCTTTTTAATAACAAATGGTAGTCTTCACAGGTGAAACCTAGGGCTCAAACCACGAGTAGACATTCAGAGCTATTCAATTTGAAAACTTTTTTTTTTCCCAACAGGGCACACCTGGGCAGCAAGAAACACCTATAAATATGTGTTCCAATACATTTAGTCATTTGAAAAACCTTGAAAAACTTAACACAGCTCAAGGTAAATATGAGGAAACAAAAGCTGAAATTCTGATCTGTGGTCTCATATAATAATAATAATAATTATCAATTTGTATAGCGCTTTTTTACAATTGTACATTGTCTCAAAGCAGCTTTACAGAAATATCATTTTTACATTTACAAGCGACTTACTAATGAGAGCACATTCACACACCAATGGTAGCAGAGCTGCCAGCTTGCCATTGGGGGCAACTTAGGGTTCAGTGTCTTGCCCAAGGACACTTCGGCATGTGGAGTCACCCGGGCCGGGATTCGAACCGCCAACCCCACGGTTAGTGGATTAGTGGACACCCCGCTCTACCAACTGAGCCACAGCCGCCCTAATTCCGCTCTACCAACTAAGCCACAGCCGCTCATATTCATCTTCTGATCTCTAACTCAAATGTCTTCAATGTATAGCAAAAAAATTACTGGCTGTTCCAGTACTTTTGAAGGAGACTGTACATATGAGAAGAACACAGCTGTCTCAATAACAGAGTAAGCTTTCCACAGATATTGCAATAATATATGCAACCTGGTTTAACCCTAATGACACTGGCAGTACTGGTGAACCTTATATGTGATTACATTGTCCTTAACTGCCTGTTTCCTCCTGTGGTTGTTTTTTCTGTCTGTGTACTGCTATATTCTATAAATACTAGATCCAAAAAGAAATGAGAAAAAGAAAGAATGTTTCTTTGGGTTAAGTTTTTTTTAAACATTAAAACCATTGCAAGAATATTACTTTTTAAATAAAGATTTTTAAATAAAGGATTAGTTTAAGGATTTACAAGACTCAGCAGTATTCAAACTCTCTCACACTGCCTTAAGCCCTGCTACAAGATCTTAAGCTATGAGGTTTACCACAAGGTAAATTATATATCACTTTTCATGTTAAACTACACTACCTTTGACATAGAAAAGTCTTAACAGATTCTATACTTGCAAAAGCACATGTGATGACAAAGATTGTTAGAGCTCTCACCTGAGGCAAAGTAAGAAGAAAGGTCATGTTAGTATTGAGTAATACATGTTCTGACAATGCATGGGTGTTTTTTTCCTTTCAAACTGGGGAGATTCTGGTGCTTCCCTTAATGAAACTAAATTGACATATAGACATGTGATGCCTAGCACTGTTGGATACACAGAAAAGAAGTGATGAAACCTGAACATTTCCTCTTGTGGACATTTAATGGAATTAAATTTTAAATTTTTTTAAAGAATTATTTTAGGCTATTTTTAGGCTAGGACTACACATTTTGAGTCTTAAATTATAATGCTTCTGTATTTGTTTTTTGCATTTCTCAAACACTTCAATGACATTTCCTTGGCTACACTGCCGTCATTTTGATACCAGCTTTAACTAGGATTTCGATGCTACATATCCCAGGTTCTATAAACCCCTGACACTAATTATGTTCAGGAATGTTTTGGGAAATATAGAGGCTTGTCACAAAGAACCCAGGGCTGTGAGAGATCTCAGAAGTCAGGAAGCACGTTTCCCTAGCCCCCTTCTCTGGCATGCCTATCCTCGAGATCAAGGATATCCTCCAGTACTGACACTTCCATGGACAGTAACGAACAGGAAAGGGGAAGTCACTCACTCCTTCCAGCAACACAACTGCTATAGGCTTTGGAGCAGGCCAAGGTTCATTGTGAATATGATGCCAGTCTAGCTTCTGACAAGAAAGTAAAAGGATATCACCAAAATATTTGTGCCAGGAGAGACTCCTGCTTAAATGGCTTTAGTTTAAGACTAAAGGTCTCATTCTCCACAGTAGCCTTCATGGCAAAGGAAACATTCTGGTGTTTCCATAAATACATATGTATCTTTCCTAATATCAGGATGTTTTTTTTTTCTGGCTGTCTTCTGTCTGCTTTGTTGTTTATTTTTTAATCTCCACTATGCCTTCCTGTAAGCCTTCATGACTTTTCAGCATAACTACGGGGGTGGACTCAGGAAGTATGGGAAGGATACAGCATGTTCACAGAGCTGGGTGGGAGGCAGATTGTTGACTGATTTTTCTGATACCCTGCAGCTTATCTAATACACACACATCTACACAAGATCTAATGAGTAATACATGGCAGCCTTGGTGACTGCCTAATTAACTTTGAATGATGTCAAAGGTTAGTGGTATTTAATTAAAAAGTAACTACATTCTCACTTAATTGGTGAATTGTCTCACATTATAGACCTAACCAAGATTGCTAACAAACCTACAGTGCCCTCCACTAATATTGGCACCCTTGGTAAATATGAGCAAAGAAGGTTGTGGAAAAATTGTCTTTAATATTTAACCTTTTGATCTTTTGTTAAAACATTTCACAAAAATTCTCCAACAATTGCAAACACAACACAGGTTTATTAGTCAAAGTATTGCCTAGAAGGGTGCCAATAATTGTTGCACACCTATATTTAATAAATAATTTTTTTGTTAAAACTGTGTTTTCTTGGCCATTGTTTGATATGCATGAAAGCAGAGCATTTTTGTGATTTATTAAACAAAATATCAAAAGGTTAAACAATAAAAACTATTTTTCGCAGCCTTCTTTGCTCAATTTACCAAGGGTGCCAATATTAGTGGAGGGCACTGTATATGCATAATTATATGCCAACTTAAAACTGCAACACTAAACATTAGGTTTTTGTTTGTTTGTATCATATTGCCTAAGATGTTTATTACCTGCTCTTCAAATGTTAGTGCAGTTCAGCATTGCCTGGAAGAGTTCTTTGTTAGCTTAGAGTAATGGCGGCTGGGTACAATACATGCACTTGTGATGAAACCCTGTGTAATGCTTGATGGCAGTATTTATTATCTTTTTCCCTATTGCTTTCTCTCCCTTCCCCTCTTTCTGTAACTCTTTCCTAGGTATTGTTTCACTCCCTTTCCTTTTTTCTGTTGCTCACCCATTGAGCAGATCTACTTCACCCAAATTCATGTGTGCTCTTAGATCAAGGCTTTTTCCAGCCATTAGCTTTGGCTTCTTCATAAAAATAGATAGATATAATATACCTGACGTGTTAAAAACTACATAGTACTGCAGTATGTTCATTGTGTACAGAGAAACAAACTTGTTGCTTTCACATTGCAGAGTTGGTAACCTTCTACTAGCTTGTGGCCATTAGGATGACTGTTTATAATAATTTAGCCATTTCACAGAAATGTGTATGTTGAAATCAGTGACCTTAAGTAAATGTGTTTTTGAGTGTAATCCTATTTCCAGGATGTCTACTTGGTCTTAATTTCCTCATTCAGAGCAATGAGTTTCACAGTGAATCAGCTGCACACACGCAGAGGTGGATGTCAAGGTCTTGCATATCTGTCCTGGGTTAAATGCAATCTTTCTCTGTCCTACACATGACCAGTAGAGCATTTACCAGGCATTCACTGATCTTCCAAAGACTTAACACTATTTACCCTGATATTGCTTCAACTCATGATGACATGAAACTCTGTGTGATAAAGGTGTAACCTGGGATCAGCAACTTTGGCTTCCTTTCCCATTGATCATCAGAGGGAATAGAGAGTGTGCATGGTATCACCTGAATATGTGATCACCTCTTTGTGTACAGATAGTTGCCATGGTTGCTTTGTTTTTCCCTGCCTGTGTGTTGACATAGTTCCTGTTGGCTATGAGTGAAGAGATCTTGAGCAATCCCCAGGCTGTTGTGTAACACTGTCCTTCTTTCTAGCTTTTACAGGTGTGCGCTTGTTTTCTCTCTTGCTCTTGTCCCTCTCTTCCTCCCACTCTTAAAAAAATTCTCTCCTCTATCTCCCTCTCTCCACCAAGGTATGTGAAAGTCTAGCTGTTTGAGGAATGCTACATTCTCAGCTAGTGGAGGTGAGGTATTGTTGTGTACATACTCGGCCTCCAGCCACTGGGGAGGTACAGAGCAAGAGAGGGAATGGGAGAAGAGAGCAATGGGAGGGCAGGAGAAGTTGCACAACTACCTATCTGGAGCTCCTTTCTGTAACGCTAGAGCTTCTGCCATCATGGGAGTATTGTAGATAGAGGCAGAAAGAAAAGAGGTGGAAGTTGGAATATCTGTAGCAGGTTGAAAGACTGGGAAAAAGAGAGGGAATATGGTGAAAAAGGAGAACAGCAGCAATTTAGGAAATTAATTGTAAAGAAAGAAAGTGTAAAATATTCGTTTTTGGCTGTCTGTTGAATAGCAGTGTAGTATCTAAAATAATTCTGCAAACCACCAGGAGCAAAGTATGTTGAAATAAGAAGACATTTTGGTGACTGTGCTTTTGATAAACTTAGTGTGTACACAGAGCCCATCTGTTGACACTACACCCAGCTAGTTATGTACTATATGAGATCATATGCAATTCCAGGCAATAGCACTGTCTGTCACTGCAAAAGAGCAGAGCTCCATTGTTTACCATGTGGTAAAACCTGCTATAAGAGTGCAATGATAACCAATTGTGAAGTGTTTAGCTTCGTGCACATTCCTGTATGCTGAGCAGCCTCCTCACTGAAATGAATGAAGGTACTGATGGTCAGTGATGATTGTGCATGCATGCACAATAGCAGCTGTGAGGGCTTTGAGTCTGAGATTGCATGAGAATTGCAGGATGTGACTCAGGTATTAGCATAGTGTGATCACAAAATGATAGTTTGAGGTCAGCTCAGCATGTGAGTGCATTATAGTGCTGGCTAAGACTGAGAGTTAATCTCCAGTGAGTTTTCAAGGAGCTGGTTAATTGTGCTAAAGAGAATTTTGCTTATCATTCCAACATCCGGTATTTCTGACTTATTTTTTCTCGCATGCAAAACTGACACCAAGCTTGCATGGTTATTAAAGGACCTAAAAAGTAAAAAGCAAAACATTATCATTGTTGTTTTCTCAATGGCACATTGTGTTTTCAGATTTCACTGAAAAAATTAAAGACTTTTTACAGCTCTTGGCCAAACAGCAGTTAGGCAGTCATTCACCTGAAGCAACTGTGTAATGTGGGCAGGCAGTGGCAAGACAAAACAAGTTCATCTGATGATAAGAGGAAGCATTTCTGTCTCATTCATTACTCCTTTCAGTGCTCCTGTGGTTTCTGGAAAAAGGAAGTTTCAAAAGGCAGGTCAAGGTTTCTCTTATTCGTACAAACAAGTTATTACATAGAGATAGAAAGTCAGACTGGTATTCCCCTTTCGAAACTGACATGGCTTAATCAGGCATATTGCACTGTAGTGGTTGCACTCACTGGAAAAAGAAAATGGGTATTGCATAGGAGAATGATGTGGCATGCTAGGCTAGTTTGTGTGAAAACATTACTCATACCATGAATTGCAATGCCATAATCATGTAGGTGTTATTATACCTTTGGGTTCCTTTTGGGATTTTTAATAATATATATCCTTAGACAATATCACATGAAGTAAAATATAAAACATAAAATAATGTTCTATTAATTTAATTTTTCCTGGATAGGCTCCTAATACTCTGTATAACAATTTTTTTTGCCATCTTTCCCATAACAGGCAGCTAAATTTAAAAAAACAAAAAAAAAACCAAGGTATTTCAAAAATGTAGACTAAGTATGCCTAGCAGTTCCTTTTACAGATGATTCACAGTGTGCTAGAGTTTAATTCAAGCCCTGATCTAACAACTGTTTTGTAGAGATTTCAATGGAGGAGTATGTTTGTTCAAATACCTTGAAAAGCCTATTCTCTATAAATGGAACAGTTAGGTAACTGGGTGGCTCATTGAATATAATGGACTGCATTTAGGGGCTACCGTAACTTAATAACTATTTAATAAGCTTGCTTCCTCTTCCATGAACATTGTGTGTTTCACATGGAGTAAGAGAGAGAGAAAGTTTGTGCTGTGGAGCTGTGTTTAAGTTGTGAGTGTGTGTGGTTAGGGGGGTTGGTGGTGATGGTGGGGTTTTGTTTTTGGGGGTGGGGGTCGGGGGGGGGGGGCTGTAGATTAGGATGGAGCAATCTAAACCTTGACCCCTCCGATGTGTTGGACTTCCTAGTTCCCAGAATGTCTTGCCTAATACATTGTTTTCCCTGCTCACTGTCTCTGTAAACTTCTGAGACAGAAGTGCACAGTAATGATTCCTATGCTTAATCACTTTTTCATATGTTAAATCTATTTTTATCATCATATTATAATTTTGAATTTGGTAACCACAAAGTTGGTAACAACGTTTGGATATGGGTTTTGGATATGCAACACTGAACATGAAATAGACAGCAAAGGAACACTCCAGTGCCTCTGTCACCCCTATGTCTTCAGTCAGGATACTGACACCATCCATTCTGATACTGGCTCTTTTCATATCAAGGGGCTTTGAAGCTCCATGAAAAATTAGTGTGGGTTTTGGCTTTGCTGATTCTGTAATTTTGAAAAATATTTAACAGATCTGTTGAGTAATTGAGAATACAATAAAGTCCTTTGAGTTAAATGGATATTTCACCAAAAATTAAAACTCTATCATCATTTAGTCAAACCCATTTTGTTCCAGACCTTACGTTTTTCTTTGGTGAAACAAAATGTCTTAGGAGGAATGATTGCCTCAGTCATCTTTTTTACAGTGCCCAGGAAGGAATGGGTTTGGTTCACTTAGTTTTGTTGTGGGCAAAACATATTATTATAACACAAGATATTATTTTGAGGCCACAAGTTCATTTTGGGAAAGTAATGGCATCTTTATTCCTGGACACAAAATGTGAAGTCGTGGTCTCAATATTCTGTGTTGATAAATGACATATTATTATGGTCCCATGAGTTAAAATGTTGTGGCCATAGCAAAACAAAGTTAACCAAACCCATCTCTTCCTGTGCACCATAATTTTTTACTTTCAATGCATCCTTCTTTCCATACATTCCAAGTGGATGGTGACTGTGGCTATAAATTCCTTAAAATTCCACCATCTCAAGTATCTACTTATCACAGACAAATGCAAATCATACCATTTAGCACAAAATGAGGTTGAGAAAATGACAGAATTTTCTTATTTCTCTCATTTCTTACCATAAAAAAAGAAAAAACACACAGCGCTCAGCATCCCTATACAGCTGAGGACGTCGCTCCGCCTCCCCGCTCCGCCGAGGATGTCGGTCCAAGTTTGTGCTCCGCTGAGAACGTCGCTCCACCTCCGTGCTCCCCTGAGGACGTTGCTCCACACTCAAGAAAGGCAGACGAGACCGCATACCAAGTCAAGCCCCAGTCTAACGTTGACGACACAACTTCCCAAGCCAGGGTCTTGCATAATGACCCCAGCAAACCAGCCCCAGCCTCATATCTGCTCCTCGGATCCTTGAGGAACCTGCTACTTGTTGGACAATGCCTGCATTGGAACCTGAGGGGCTGTGCAGACATTTTGCCCAGAGGGCCAGGACCACTGGGGGAGGGAGTAGTTTTTGTCTGGCACTCTGGGAGTAGTGCCTTTGGAGGGGAGGGAAGCTCTGAGTCTTCTCGTATAATGCCTGATGAGGTTGGAGAATACATGGCAAGAGATCTGAGACCATTCCTCCATACAGAATCTCTCCAGATCCTTCACATTTCAAGGTCCATGCTGGTGGACTCTCCTCTTCAGTTCACACCACAGGTTTTCTATGTGGTTCAAGTCAGGGGACTGGGATGGCCATGGCAGGACCTTGATTTTGTGGTCAGTAAACCATTTTTGTGTTGTTTTTGATGTATGTTTTGGACCATTGTCCTGCTGGAAGATCTAACCATGGCCCATTTTACGCTTTCTGGCAGTCAGGTTTTCATTTAATATCTGTTGATATTTGATTGAGTCAATGATGCCATGTATCCTAACAAAATGTCCAGGTCCTCTGGCAGAAAAACAGCCCCAAAACAATAAAGAGCCTCCACCGTAATTAACCGTGGGCAAGAGCTACTTTTACATATGGTTACCTCTCCAAAACCACCTCTGGTGTTTATTGCCAAAAAGCATTATTTTGGTTTCATCTGACGATAGAATCCGATCCCATTTGAAGTTCCAGTAGGATCTAGCAAACTGAAGATGTCTGAGTTTGTTTTTGGATGAGAGTAGAGGCTTTTTTTCTTGAAACCCTTCCAAACAACTTGTGGTGATGTAGTTGACTTCGGGTTTTCAGAGACTTTCTGACCCTAAGGCGCAACTAACTTCTGCAATTCTCCAGCTGTGATCCTTTGAGATTTTTTGGCCACTCAAACCATCCTCTTCAATATAGACACACTTCCAATTCCAGGTTGATTCATAACATTTCCAGTTGACTGGAACTTCTTAATTATTGCCCTGATGGTGGAAATGGGCATTTTCAATGCTTGTGCTATTTTCTTATAACCACTTCCCATTTTGTGAAGCTCAACAACTTTTTGCCACACATAAAAGCTATATTCCTTGGTCTTACCCATTGTTATGTATGACCAATGGAATTCCGCCTTTGTGTTACCTCAAATTTATACCCATGTGTTGAACAATTTCCTAATCGTTGGATTGGTGGTTCGGTTCCAGGCCCACATGTCTCCACATGCCGAAGTGTCCTTGGGCAAGACACTGAACCCAATGTTGCTCCTGATGGCAAGCTAGCACCTTGCAAGGCAGTTAGTATGTGAGTGTGTGAATCGGTGAATGTGAAACAGTGTAAAGTGCTATGTAGAACTGCTAAAGTTAAAAACCTAAATAAGTGCAGACCATTTACCATTCATTTCCTAGTCACCCAGGTGTACTAAAAATGTAAAATATCAAAAGAAATATACTTCAAATATATTTTTCTCATATGAATTCATGGCGGTGCCAATAATTGTTGCACACTTATATTTAACAAAGTTTCTTATTGTTCGAGAATTTTTTTGAATTGTTTTTAACAAAATATCAAAAGGTTAAACAATAATGCCAAGTTTTCTTTTTTATTTGTGGAGGGCATTGTAGTTGATTGATGTATTTGCTTTGATGCCTTGTGCTGTGTGAAATATGCTGATGACTTTACTTTAACAGAAACCCTGATGGACCAGTTGCCTCTTTGTACCAAATCTGTCCCCCAAAGATCAAGCATATGATATTCAGTTTCAGGAAGGACGAAGACATGACCCACCGGGTGTGAGTGGGGTGTGGACAGTAGGTCAGTGTGTGTGTGGGGGGGGGGGGGGGGGGGGCTTCTTTATGTGTGTGTGTGTATGTGTGTGTTACTACTTACATCTTAAAAAATTGTCTCATTCTTATTGCTATTTTTGCAACAACACACCTCTGGGTGGGACGGTCACATAGCTGGGATGACATGAAGACAGAGTATATTATCCCAACAGCAAAGCCAATGAAAATATAGTTTAGTACTACAATGGAATGTGGGTGTGTACATATGTGTATGTGTGTGTATACCTCTGAGCTGATTGCTCAACATCCTCTCAGGTCATGTAAAATGTGAGCAGAACAGAGTGACACAGGATGTATACCCTCAGCCCACAGTATGCGCCCACCCTGCCTCTATCCCATCTCCCCCTTCACTACTCATTCTTCCCCTCTCCCTTTCCCTGGTACACGTGATATAATAGGACTTGGTATGTTTTGTTTAAAAAAGCTGTACATTTACTCATCTGAATGACAGCAATGATGACGCACTTTCTCTCACACAGCCTTGGGGAGTAACAGAATACATGTAATTGTCATGACACAGGATGCGTGTTGGATGCAAGTGCAGATTTAACTAAACAACACAAAACCACAAATGATTAAACACATAAAACATGAACTATGGAATCTAGACAGAGAAAAACAGGAGCAATGAAACGAGACTTTAGGCAAACGCAAAACGAAAACAAACTGTGCAGTGCAAAAACGTGAATCAGATGAAACCAGTCGTCATGTGACGTAGCAGTGGCTGCTGGGAATCATAGTCTCGAGCTAGTTCCCGCATATCCATGACAGAACCCCCATCTTAAGTTCTGGAAGGGGTCCTGGATACCCAGACCAGAGGTCCTTAAGCATTACAAAGTTCAATTAAGTGTCATCGCATGCTGGGCTGGAAAGAGGACACTTGTTGGACATGTTCTTTGGGGTACCGATTTGGGGCGGTCTCTTCTGCACCACATGGAGATGACACGATTTCCCCAGCCTGGCTTAGGCTCAGCATGATTGCTACTGCATAGTCAGTGGGGGGAACAAAGCTCAAGGCAGAGTCCAAGGGGGAGTGACATTCACCATGGAGCTAGGACAGAGGGTGGAGCAAAATTATCCATGAGACCAGAGTGGGGAGCCATAGAAAGCATGAGGGGGGATCGATGTCCTTCGTGGAGCAAGAAGGGGGAGTGAAATGTAGCATGAAGCAGAGAAATGGACTGACATCTTCAGCAGAACATGGATGCAGAATGTGGTCTTCAGCGGAGCAGGATGGCAGAGCGATGTCCTCAGCCGAGCAGGAAGGTGGCACGACGTCCTCAGCAGAGTAGGAAAGCGGAGTGACATCCTAAGAGAAGCCTGGTGTAGTGATGGAGCAGGGAAGCAAAGTGGAGCTCTTGGCCGACCCGGGAGATGCTGCAACGTCCTCAGCTGAACAAGGAGGCTTTCTCAGCAGAACATAGAGGCTGAGTGGTGGCTTCAGTTCTGAGCGACGTTGTCCGTTGACTCAGCAAGCTGAGCAAGATCTGCAGTAGGGGAGGGGAGGGAGGGAAAATATCTTATGCATGGCTTTCAGTGCTTCTGTGGCCCTAATCAAAGATTCCCTCCCCTCAGGGTTCCAACCTCAGGGACTCCAAGATTTTCTCTTGGGTGGAAAAAAATAATAGTCCTGGGCTAGTTCCCGCATATCCACAACAGTAATTAGGATACAAAAATTTGGTAACTGTAGTCCATTACAGTTATGTCAAAAAACAAACTAATCAGGTTACAGGTGCATTTTGTTAAAACAAATGTGAATACTATCAGGATTACAATGTTTTTCATTTAAATCCAACAAAATGTATCTTTTGACATAACACAATATAGACAGCTGCTTGATTATAGTTCTGGTTCTCTCGTGCCAGTTGTGACTCACATGAGCAACCTTCTGGTGCATGCACAAATAAATTTAGCAGAAATTAACACAAATTGTTCTCTGAAATGCTTTTGTTAGGGTGACCATACTTTAGAGTGACCAAACTCTTTTTCAGACCTTAAAAAATTTCAACATTTGAGAAAGTGTGGGTTTCAGCTTCAGTTTCATTCTGATGTACTTATAGTCTAATACTACAAAATGTGTGCACATATTTGCATTGCTTTAACCCCATTCTGTAAGTCCCGCCTTCTCGTACACCAATTGGTTGATTATAAAAGCTTGTAGCAACTATTGGCCGAAATTAATTCCTGCCTCTCAACCATTAGCCTACTCTCAGCGAACGCACGAGAGTGAAGCGCCGTTGTGTATGTCATCAAGCAGTTTCTTGAAAATAGCAGCAAATAAAAGCTGTCTTGAGTCAAAACAATGCCAATGCCCATATAAGGTCATGTTATCACATTGCTTTGTTTAACATGGTCATTCAAATGTGTAAATGATGGCAGAAGGTACACTCGTGGCATCAAATATTTTATTTTATTCCATGGACAGTCAAAAGAATGTAGGAAAAAATGTAAAAACGTGGGCAAAGTGAAAATAATATATATATATATATACAGTTATACAGTTAACTGTATATATACAGTTCTTTGTCTGTGAGCCACAATATTTCCATCATAACTATGCATTCAGTTTAATTTGCACTTGTTTTATATTTTCACATTGGGTGCACACACCCCATATTTCCCTGTAGTCAGGGCCGGTTCTACACTCTAAAAAACATTGGGTTAAAAACATCCCAAATTGGGTTATTTTCAGCCCAACGGCTGGGTAAATATAAGACAGAGCACATTTGGATTAAAATAACCCATCAAGTTTGGTTGTTAATTTTATCTCATTTAAATTTAAAGGGCATTTAAAGGGGAAAAGCACCAAAGGCGCAGCCAGCACACCTTTCTGTTGAACCGGAAATTAACAGAACAGAGGCATTGATTTGCAAGGCAAGAGGTTTAAAGTTTACTGCAATGCTGAAGGGCAAAATACATGAACCAAATGACACAATATTACAGATACTTTTAAGAACTGGCATCAGACAGGAATTGAACCCAGGACCTTTAGAACTGAAGATTGTCATTTACCACAGTACATCACACAGAGAACACATGTTTGTTTTCTTATTGAGGAGAGGTTCCAAGGTGAGAATGACCACACAAGAACCATTAGTTAGAATGTTAATAGAATGTATGAATTTTTCTCTAGGACAAAGTGTTCAACAATTATAACCATTTGAAAAGTGAATATTTGAACTAGTGGTGGTGCTATAAAGTTGGTCATAGAGGGCCATAATTGCTTCAGATACTAGTCATGGTCATATGTATGAGTGTGCCAAATATCATTATTTTCCTACTTATGGTTCATAGGGCTACCATAGACTCCCAGTGGGAAAGAAGAAAAAGAATAATAAGAAACTAACGAAAATAATAGGGTCTTCGCACTTTCGGGGCTTGACCCCTAATAAGAAAACTAAGGAAAACAATTATAATTATAGCTGTAATAAGCAATTCCTGGGTCATGCCAATTATTGGCACCATGATCAACAAAAGCTTTGTGCAAAAAAAAAAATCTACTGACCAGTATGGGGCAGTGCACTGAAATGCTGCAGGTAATCTCAGGGCCTAATGGTGATGACCAAGTATTGGCTAGTGGTGGGCAGATTAAGGCTTTGTGGAACACTGAAGCTGTTGAAGCAAATGTGCCATTCAGTGTCGAGGCTTCGAAACAATCGACACCTGTCGCCATGGTGACACCTAGTGGTCACTTACAGGTGTTGATCTGAAACAACCTTGACAACGAATCAGACAATTGTTGATGAAAAATAACCTGTTTCTGTCAGACAAGAAAGTGTGTGTGGGGAGCTGATAGCGTTCTCGCCTGGTATGCTTCAGAATGTCCCTCCAGAATTTCACGTATCAACGTACAGTTGGTCTTTGTTATGGTATCGTATACAGTTTTGGGTGTTTTATTTTAATTTTTTTTACGAACGCTTTAAGTGCAGTTAATTATTTGTCATGCTGTACGTGATAATAGACAACTGCTTGAAGCCATGGGTGTGTCCCAAATCGCGTAGGTACTGTCTACATAGCCGAGATACTACAGGTTTATAGTAGGAAAATATGTGATTTGGGACCCGGCTGAACTCTCTTGTACGCCGTAAAACGTAAAACTGCCATGTGTGATCGTGTCCTGTCGCAAAATGCGGTGAAAACTCTCACACGACGTTCATAATGTGATTAAGGCAGGGGTGCACACTCTTTTTTGTCTTGCGAGCTACTTTTAACATGACCAGTCAAGGAGATCTACCTACACTAAAAATGAGAAACACACACACACACACACACACACACACACACACATATATATATATATATATATATATATATATATATAAAATCTCCTTGACTGGTATATAACACACATACTGAGTATACTTCAAATATATATATACACAATATATGTTCATGTACCTTGCATAACTGCATGATCCCTTATGGCACACTATAATTCAGTACATTTTTGGTCAGTACCTTACTCTGATGACGTGCACTGAATAGAATCAGCCAGGGTTGCATAGTCCGGACAGTAGCTGCTGGTAACCAGCCTCCAGCAGACCTCCAAATGATGATCAGTCATTGTGGAACGGAATAACTTTTTGTTATGAGTGCCTCTAGATGATGGACGCCAATTTACGTGATAATCAGCCAAACGGTCTAGGAGGAGTTAGAAAAAGTACGTTTTCGAAATATTTTAAAAAGGCAGACAGGAAGTTTGGTCAATTATGACATAATTGGTATCATTATTCTTGGCATGAACCAAGGAATCCATCAAGACTAGTCTCATGACAGTAGGTAAAAAGGAGTAAATAGCTATTAGCATTTTTAGAAATAGCATTTTAATTTTTGACCACAAGGTGGCACTGTCCTGAAACTTTTTGAGTCCCTTCATAACATTGTGACAAAGAAATATACCATGTTTCATAATGATGTGCCAAGTCGTCCGTAAAATACAGCATTTTATGACTAAATTCAAAATGCCTGACATCCAAAATGGCCACCATAAGAATTTTTCATATCATTATGCCGCACTGAATTTAATGAGACCAATTTGACAACTGGTTGGTGCTGTTCAGAACCTGTTCAGAGGTGCAGCTAACCTCAGGGCCGAATGCTGATGACACACACCAAGTTTCGTCACAATCCCTCAAAGATTTACCGCGATATACCAGCGCTAAAGACTAGCGAGCGAAATCACTGAGTTAACATTTTTCACTCTTTTAAAGACAAAACCCAGCTCCCAGTGGGCACATTGATATCAGTCACCACGGACGGGGCACCCGCAATGGTTGGTAGCTCAAATGGATTCATTCTCAAGTGCAGGGAAGGCAATTTGAGGATGAAACTAACCAGGATTCCCTCAGTAGCGGCGAGCGAAGGGGGAGGAGCCCAGCGCCAAATCCCCCGTCGGGTTGCTTGGGAATGCAGCTCAAAGCAGGTGGTAATGGCTGTCTGAGGATGAGATTTTGAAACTATAGACTGACATTCAGCTGAAGTCCAGAGCTCATAGACAGTTTTGGAACTGACCTACAGGGGAAAAATACCCAAACATGAGGAAATGTGCAACCTCACTGACTGCATTATTTGGCGCTACTTATTTATTTGAGTCAGCCTTTTCCCACTTTTCCCTCATGCATGAGGCTGGCTACCAGCAGCTACTGTCCGGACTATGCAACCCTGGCTGATTCTATTCAGTGCACGTCATCAGAGTAAGGCACTGACCAAAAATGTACTGAATTGTAGTGTGCCATAAGGGTTCATGCAGTTATGCAAGGTACATGAGCATATATTGGGTATAACATATATATTGTATATATATACAGTGGTGTGAAAAAGTGTTTGCCCCCTTCCTCATTTCCTGTTCCTTTGCATGTTTGTCACACTTA